>JANAVB010005796.1:23366974-23571974 GCA_029216955.1 Iris pallida
AATGATCATAACGCTTAGCCAACATTCTTAAGGTCTCAAAAGCACTAGCCATCACCCATGAATCAACTCATCCGTTCTGTTGAACTCATCCATCAAATGTTTCATTTCCAATTTTTTCCCAACATCACATGCAATTCTCAACTTGTTACAAAATACATAGCCACTTTTCTTTATTCCCACATTCCGAACATCATTCACAACATAGCATACTATGACATCGAGTCATTGTTGGGATATTAGTGTCCAAACCAACGACAAACATTCATTCATGGGCATCACAATGTATATAAACTCATTGTATAGAACATCCAGTGAGCACCCAAGAGGGTCAACGAACTTTCAAACACAAACAACATTAGATGATTAAAGAAGAACAACAGCATAATCGCGGAAGCAATCTTTATTTTAATCGCGGAAGCAACGTTGAGTGATCGCGGAAGCAACTTTGGTTAATCGTCGATGAAACTTTGATTTGAAACAAATCAAAGAAGAGACCTATGACGTAAAGTCGTACTTTGATACCAATTTGTCACACTCTGATTCGTAGAGTCATTTATTTATATATTTATCTCTTGGAATCGATCGTCCTCGCTTGGGCGTGATGCCGTACAAGTCTAGAATTTCACTTGTACAAGGCAAATATGGTACATAATTGATTATCTTCAAATAGGAACACATCGCTGCAGCAGAAGCAGACAAATTGAAGATAACGAGGACATTCTTTCTTATCGAATGGGAACACATCATTTGATTTGTAACATCTAAAATAAGAAGATAATTTGCAGTCACAAAGAAGTATATATAAGTATTCTCTTTATTGAGAGAGTAAAAGACTCGTACTGAAATACAATACTTACAACATATCTCACTTTACATTGATAGCCAACTGAGCAAATGCTAGAAGACTTACATTTGATACTTTGATATATTGGATTACAACTCGATATACCGACTTGGCTTACAACTCACTGGTATAACTGATTACACTGTTCCATATATTATGCCCTTTATAAACAAAAGACATCATCTTGTACAAGGAGAGCTTCTGTATGCCCAACAAATCTTCGATGCCGCAGGGATCAATCAAGCCAATCTTCGTGTACAGAATATCCCAAGCACGAGCACCTGCCCACAAAGCGTAGGTCAGTACATCATCTATGTACTGGCGATCAGAATCTAACCCACTCGCCTAAACCAACACTAACTGGTCAATTTTATCAAGCATTTAATAGAATGATCTTTCTACTTGGGGCCTAGCATCAGTTTATAGTTCTTGAGCAGAAACATTGAAGTAAGTAAACATGTTGTAGCATGATATAACATTTCTTTGTGTAAGGCATCAACTAAGCAAAATTTAGTTAACACATTGAGCATATTATGGAAATATTCCTGGAAGACATCATTTAGCATACTTGGTGTTATCATTCAACAGGTTATGGCAATATTCTAAAAGGTAATACATTAGTAAATCGTATTTAACATGTTGAGCATGTTATAGAGTTTCTCATTTAAAGGCAACAATACAGCATCATTTTTTAGCATGTTAAGCTGGCAAGTTGAACCAACATATATATTATCACAATTATGTGATTTCTTATCGATAGCCGACTTCTCGTACCTTTATCAAATACAGGGTAGCAGATGTACTTACTCTGCCTGCAAAAAAATATTCATTAGCGTGCATCCAGACTACATGGTCACCGGTGTTGTCAAACCATATGGATAATTTTTATTTCACTTCAAGATAATATGGTCAGTATAGTAGGTGGCGAGCCTCTATGCCACCCCGCCTTATCCGTGTTTCCAAAGAACTTATCATTATTTTCTCATAGGCCGAATCGGTCCAGGTGCCCCGGTACCATTCGAGGAAATTAAAACTCAAACCTTGTATACAAGTTGTCCATGACCATGCGAATGCGTGTCCGACTCGATTGTGAACATAATCGCATGGTAAAGTATATTGAAGAAAGTAAAGGCAATAGTGCATCATTAAGTCATATTCAATAACTTATTCATTTCATCATTACCATCCTTTCATTTGGTGATCTCAATGATCCCATGCTTTATCAATTCTCATTTATCGCTTCATTACAATATTTCTCATACCGTTCCTTTTTAAGAGGAACAAACAATATTTTATTTATTTTATAGGAACATTATTCTTTCTTTCATTGCTTATAAGGAAACAGGCAACAACAACAGTTATACAAAAGGTACATAATTCTAGTGTTTCATTCAGTTCATTGGGTCGACAACATAGCCAGTTCATTGTTTATTCTATCCTTCACAAGGCATCTCATTCATTCAAGTGTTTTACTTGTTCCGGCAGCGTTAAGCATAAGGGGCATTATCAATTCATTTACAGGAAACAAGTCACATTAGCAGTACAAGGTGATTCATTCAGCAGTTCAATGATCATGTGTCGTTCATTTCAATACTAGACAATAAAAGCATCTCTATTGATTAGCAAATAAAGCATCACAGTTATTCAGCATTCATGGTATGGGACATTAGGGACATATTCTTAGCACTTCAGTATTCATTTTTAGAAAGCATAAAGGTGCAAGGAGAAGGAAGGATAGTTCCACTCACTTAATATAAAGGGTCTTCCAGTTTCGATCGCATATATTCCCACCAGACATAGCTCCACCAGCGAGTCATGTTCCAACACCCATTCCATCTGACTGGCTAAGAGACTGCTGTCAATCTCAATTCTCTTGATTTACTACATAAGTCTTGGTTCAACATTCTAATAGCATCCAACCAGCCAATCAAATGCCTCGTACGAAGCGGGGATTTACACTTATGAGAGAGGAAGATGTTCAAGTTATGCATATCGACGTTGGTATTGAGGCGTATCAAAGACGATATGTAATAACTTGGAGATACTCTGATCGAATGAACAAAAATTATGTTGAGCATTGTTGTTAGATGAATAAGATACAAGTTAAGTTGATGTCAATTTGGATGACAATGATAGGAATGCTTCAGAGAATTTGAGAGTGGATGTATATTATTTGGATGAAAATGAAAGTGTCTCGATTACTTCGTAGATAACTACTGCGTTGACATTCTTGTCTTGTGCGAGCGCAACACCAGCCTCGTACATACGTCTTGCCGATTATGATGACTATTCTGCGTGAGTGCTGGTATGGTGATTCATGTCCAGCGGAGATGGATGAACTTACACGGCGTGATAAATTGGATTTAGACTTGTGGTTTGATGCGAAGGTGGATTTGAGGATTGTTGCGATAAGCCTAGAGTGTGTCGGATATTGATCATGGGTAAATAAACTCATACCCAAGGCAAACAAATATTGTTCGGTTGCGATAGTGTTAACGGTAGTGCATGAGTGATTCGAGTAGTAACGGCGTATTAGTTGTGCGGGGGTAGATAAATTTTGGATTGGTAAATTACGTCGAAGTGGATAAAGTCTCACAGGAATTGTCGAGAATTGATTTAACTCCGCAATAGGATATAGCATGGTTCATAGTAACTGGCCCTCATTGTTGATCTTCAATTATCGAGCGTAGTTTCGGGGCAGAGGACCCTAGAAGACTCGACCGCCAAATCAAGTGAATGTTGAAGTCATATAGGACGACCCAATGAAGTCAAATAAGAAATTTCGTTGAGGATTAAGGATGATATAATGCATGTTGAGGATAAGTCTAAGCGATTAAGTATCATGTTTCGAAAGTTAGCGAGTAGCCTTCGACTAGATCGATATGGTTAGCAAATTTATGATCGATCAAATGAGTATGTAAATAAACTTGGTTGGTCGATGATCGAATAGATGTTGAGGAACGTACTTAGCATAGTGATTGCGGTAAGGCGATTGCAAGAATTCTGCAATGCACGAGAGCGACGAATAGTAGAACGATCCTAAGAGTTGTGTCCTTGATCGGTTTGAGTAACGGTTAGGCTATGTGTGTTTGAACGCATGATCTATGTCAGGAAAAGAACTAGTTGGAATTGATTCAAAAATTGAGTAAGAAATTCCTATTCGATCAAGAATCGGAGATAGGCATATCATAAGAGACCTTGGGTCAGAAAGATTGTTGCCTTTGAGCATTGTAGACTCAAGTTGACCTCTTGTGTCAGAAGAGATTAAGCATGATGTTTGGATAAGTTACCTAGCGGGGGTAGCCCCAGACATGATGCGTAGATAGTTGGAGAATGTGAACATATTGGAATAGTTGTGTACAATGCATAGTACGGATTATAGTGAAGAAAGTTTGTACATGTTGGACATAGTCCATGTCATTGAGGCTAGATGTTACGAACGATTAGATGAAAGACTTGAGTTGTGCAAGAGATAGGAAACAATTTGACAAGTAGGCGTTGCAGAGAATTATTGCGATCAGATACGTAACAACTTAATGCAATGCATGCGTTAGATGGCCGTCTAGAAACTTATGGGATTGAAATTATGGTTTTGAATTAAGTTTTATGCAGAAATGATGGAAAGATGATCACATGTTATGCAATAATGCATACGAGATGTATTTTGGAAATAGTCGCTAAGATCTGACCAGTCGAATAAGGAATAACTGGTGCTTGAGGATTTAGGTTGAGCTTGTTAACCTTGTCCCAATATCCTACAACCGAACTTGGCTAAATTGTATATATTGGTGGGATGCCGAAAATATGTGTATGATCCAAACTAAGTTGTATGATTCAAATGATAGAGGCACAAGATCGTGAAACGATCTAGAAAAACACTTAGATTGAGTGTTGGTTTCGGTTCGAGGACAAACCTTGTTTTGAGTGGTATATTATGTAATGCCCCACTCCGTACGGTGCATTACGATGAGTCATTGACTCGAAGAGTTGCGTTGACCCGATGAAGTATCGATACAAATTGATGCAAAGCATAAGTCCAGTTTAAACAAGGTATTGACTTCGATTGATCTAGTGTGCAGGCTATACGTTTACGCTGAATCATAAGGGGTCAACATTTTGCCTTATTCACTAAAGTGTCCGCAAAACCAAATCGTTGCCTTGTATCAAACTAATGCATGGGCACGGTAGGCCGAATCAGTCGAATAGCTCAACGGAATGGCTAAGTCAGAAGAGTTAGCCATGCAACTAAGTTATGTATTTGAGCCGCATCAGCTCGACAAAACGACAAGACGTATCGGATTAAGGTGGTCGGGTTCTTGACTCTCTCTTCCTACTCCTTCATATCTAATAAAATGTATCCTTGTATGTGTAAGTTGCCATTAAGTTAGCGAGCGTGGCTCGAATGATTAAAGGTCTTAGTATGTGTCGAACATTAAGATAGAACATTAAATATTGAACAATTGAGATGTATATCAAGTGTACGGGTCGCGGTAGGTCAGTGATGGTAGAATATTGAACGGTGATATCGAGATGTGCATCATGTGCTCGACTCCGAGAATATTGAACAATAGGCGTAGAATACTGATTATGGCGTTAAGCGTGCCTTTACGTACGGAAGCTACGAAATGACTAAGTAAGTAAAATGGGGCAAGTTGTGGTGCAATGTCGCAAAACTTCTCGTAACATTAAAAGATATACTTCGTGCATTGAGGTATGCAGTTGTGGCACAATTGCTACGGAATAGCCGTTATACGAATAACTTATGAATAGAACGCGTTGAGTATAAGTACGAAAAGTCTAAGCCGTTGGGCGTCGTACATCAATACGGATGTGTTGGGGGATAATGCTTATGGAATTTGAGATAGAGATGAGAGATTATATTTTTGGAACGTGAGATTGGTTGGAATGATATGATTTGTTTGCTATGGCGCGTATTGCACGGTCAATGGACTCGGCTAGCCCGTGCATAGGTGCGACTTCCCTTGAACGGTTACGACCGGGGCACCGGGACCATTCGACCTAGGCGGAAATTATATATGGTATTTATGGTGCACATCATTAGGACGGATTACGATCGTCCAGTGTTGTGATAAGATATGATATCAGTAAGTTTAGGATCCTTCAGATACTGGACTAGCAACCCATATTGGGGCGATCATAGGCTTACACATAAGGATGCCAAGTCCACTACGGTACAAAATACCGTGACTTTGCTGAGATTAGAATTGGGTGCAGGCGCAGAGCCTGCCACCCTTATGCATATGTCTAAGTTTGGTTGGTTGGTTGCGTGAATCGTATGATTGATTATGCATATTTCTAACAATTGCAGGCTAAGCGAAACAAGATGAAAACATGAACGATTACTACGTTATATTCATATTATGTCTAACTATATTTGCTACAGGGAGACGTTATTGGACACATTTATAATAAGTTTCTATGCTTGAAAAATTGCTATGAAACTGATCCTAAGGCTAAATAGAAAGATCACCAAATAAAGTTTCATGTTTCACTAAATGTACTTAGTGTTGGTTGGGTGCGAGTGGGTCTTGATCAGTACAGCGAGGACGAAAGCACTAATCCTCCACTAGTTTGCTTGTAGGTTCAGGTTATGTTAGGCTCGGGGCGGGGCTTGGCTTGGACGCATCGAGGCATGGAGTCCTTAGCATTTCAAGAGGAGCTACCGTATTAGCGTTGGGACTTGTGACATGGAGATGTTCGACGGAAGACTACTTATTGGCTATAAAGAGGCATAATGTATGGAACAATATAATCCTTTGTGAGCTAGAGAGATCATGAGAGTTGTAGCCAGTTGGCATATCCAGTTGGGCTATTCAAAGCCTTTATAACCTTCAGTTCATTATTTGAAAGAGATTCTTATTGTATACTCTATTTTCTTCTGCTGCTTATGTTATCAATTTGAGATAATCTTATGTGAACCTGTTATCTTGCCTTGCACGAGCGCAACTCCAGGCTTGTACGGCATCACGCCCCGGCGAGGACGATCATTCTGGTGAAATCCAGCAAGGACTAGCAATTTTCTTGGCCGGGGCGTGACAATGCACACCCTCTTGACCCTACTCGTGTCGTGCTTACACTTTCTTTGATTCGACCAATACCGTGCATGCGAATTCGCCGCTTAGCATGCCAACTCATCTATATGAAAGTCACTGACAATCCAAGCCATCGTGGACAAAGCTCGGGTAGGCGATGAGTCTTTCGATGCAAGGTAGCTAGCCCCATGGAAAGCTCTCGACTACCCACGCGATATAATCCAGCGTTGCTATAACGTCTTCCCCTAGGTCGACTGGCCCCGGCGCCCCATCGTAATCCCAGTCGAGGAAGAAATCTTTGT
This sequence comes from Iris pallida, assembly GCA_029216955.1. Lineage (NCBI taxonomy): Eukaryota > Viridiplantae > Streptophyta > Magnoliopsida > Asparagales > Iridaceae > Iris > Iris pallida. Next base: position 23,374,174 of record JANAVB010005796.1, read on the forward strand.
CGACAAGTTGTCCATGATCATCCACCTACGAGAACACTTAGACTTATATAAATGCATGGCCGACTTTACGGTACGAGTAGGACCATACTTAGCAAAACGTACTCGAAACCATATCATGTAAAACGTGTATTGGAACCATACAATACAAAACCTGCATCAAACCATACGATGTAAAACGTGCATCAAACCATACAATGCAAAACATGTATCCTTGGAGACTCCAAAAACGTGGGACCGCCTCAGCGACAAATGGTCGCATGAACTTTCTTTTCTTTGAACCCAGGGAACGACTATCGTATAGCCTTCCAACTTGACTTGAACAAACGTATTCCTTATGTGCCAAAGACCGTGTCTAACTTTTCATAGTGACGACCGTGGCTCGTGCTTAAACCGACTTGTGTTCTACGCGACGCTATCCTCCAAGTTATACTTTATATGACGAGCCTTGGGATCGTGGGACTATGTGACTTAACCACCACAGAAAGAGCGGGACAGTGCTTACTTTGATTTCGAGAGTCCAGCATAACTCTTGCCTAACGTAATCGTGCAACAAATTAATATGTAGGATGACCAAAGGCTATGCCAAGCCTTGGACGACGGAACCGTGCATAATTTATCAAGCATAAATACGTCTGACGCCTACGACTTAGGCTAAGTCCATAACTTTGTGGCAACTTAAACCAACTTCCTTCTTCTAAGCCACGGGACGAAGGACCGAGTACCATTTTGAAAGCACAATGTGCAACACTTCTAAGCCGACTATGGGACCTTTCCATATTCTTAACTTAATCCGACCCAAGTTGGGATTATTCCCTTAACTATGTGGATTCATCTCTTTTATTATCAAACCTATTTGTGTATTTGAAAACATTTGTTTTATTAGTGCGAAGGCCAAGCTGAGACAAGTTCACCGAAGCCACCCACTTGAACGAGGAGTCGTCTCGACCGTACGGCTCTTCGAGCAAGCCATTGCATGGCTAAGTCTGAACGCCGTTGGCGTTTCGATTCCTCTGATTGACTGAACGGGACGGGGTACTACACTAACGACTAACATATATGTTATCTACTAGTATAGGTAATATTATCTAATAATTTATTTAGTAAATATTTACTAGTTAATTTAATCACTGCCTATTTTTAGATGTCTAATAATAAAAAAATACATTTCATAGCTAATTACAATTTAGCTAATACTTACACAAAATCGTAGCCCGCTTGGAAACGGATAAACCACAAATTTCGAAAACCTTTAACTGAAAGAATTTAGTAAATAAATATTTCTATTTACTATCAAAATTTTATAATTATTTTTTCTATAGAAAAATTATATATTTATAACTTATAGGTTTTTCTTGAAGTGGACAGAAATTCCATTAGCGTAACTTCTAACAGAAAAAGTTTTTACAAAACCAAAGACAAACAGGGACCGATAGCAATTACGGTCGAAATGTTTCTTAAAATTAGAATTTCACATTTTTTTCAAGAGTCAGAAAATTCAGAGTTTTGAAAAATCACATTTTTGAAAAATCCAAGAAATTGGTTAACGGAGGTTACAAATCTACCATCCTTAAAGTAATTTCGTCCTCAAAATTAAAGGTTGGAAGTGGAGTTAAAACATGATAGAAAGTTTAGGCAATTTCTTAGACACGATCAAAGAATGACGAGTTTGGCACAATTTAAGATAATCAGTTCAATAATCGTTTAGGCACGACTAGTAATTTTGGTAGAGTAAAATCGTAATGTGACACGATTTAGAAGTAATTTTAAGTTATTTGGTCATGACCTTAATTACGGCTAAGAGAAGTGAATAAGCACAAAATTCGAGTATAGAGTGATCGGTAGTTAGATTGATAAAAATCAGACTCTAGGTCATATAAGTACGATCAAGATCCAAATAGTTGTGAATGACGTTAAAATCATGATTTTGAAATCAAGGTCTTATAGGCACGATTTAGGAAGAAACCCAAGTCATTTAGGCATGGTAGAAATTCATTCAGACATGAACAATTTTAATTATAACACGACTAATTTCGTAGTCACACCAGTTAGTCGTGATCGAAAGTCAGAATTCTTAGGCACGATTTAGAAATAGATTTTTAAGTTATTTAAGCACAAAGTCACGACTAGGAAAATCGAAATCATTCACCTACGATCATGTTAGAATTTCGATTTAGAATGACCAATATGATCTAGGCTCGATAAGGTTGGATTCAGGGTTATATAGGCATATTTAATGCAAAGGCGACGCGATTGGATGTCGTTAGGAATAATGAAATGTTTGGCACGATCAATGACCAAGGATCAAACCATCTAGTCACGAGTGAAATCAAGGTTTAAGAACTTGGAATGACTAGAATCACTTTGGCATGGTTTAAGATAAATCGACAAAATTTAAAACCTAGTCACAAAATAGGAATGAAACCTGAGCACGAGTGACTATGGAATCAAGATTTTGGTACGCTAGAAAATTTATTCCGGCACAGTCATGATTAGCGATAGAAAGTTTTAGGCATGATTTGTGGGTTAAGGCTATCATGATTAGTCACGATCATTAGAATAATGATCGTAAAAATCAAAGTCGTATAGTCATGCCAAGTCATCTAGGCATGGCAAATTATGAGAATAATAGATATAATCATGGAATCAATTCAGGGTCAAAAGAATTTAGGCACGAGTGAAAAAATCTAGACATGATAAAAATTGGAATTCGATATGATCAAGGATGAGGTCAGTCTAACCTTGGTCAAACAGTGATTAGATATGATGAAAGGTATGATAGTAACCGAGGCATGACCAATCATGAATTTCGGTATGATCAAGGATAGTGTGAAGCTTAAACGTGATTGGAACATAATTTAGTCATTTTCAAGAATAAATCAGAGTTTTACGCACGAGTGACATATTGATAGAGATTCAGGTCACGGCTGAATTTAAGTCAATTTAGTACGATCAAGGATTAAAATATTGCTACGATAAAGGAGATGATCAAAGTCGATTGGTCGTGATCAAAGGAAGTTAGATTTTTGTGATATTGAAAACTTAAAGGATGATTCAGCAAAGATATGGAAAAAATTGAATTCCTTTACTATGATAGGGAAATCAAAAGGCAAGATTTCATAGGGAAGTCAAGATAATCACTCTGCTACTACCAAGTTTATCTGTTCATCATTTGTCAATCATACATTTATCTCACAAGTCCAAATATAATAGATGACTATAATACTTCCTTGGCCTTCGTAAAGCAAAGAGAGATGAGAATTCAAAAGATTTTAAAGTGTAGCTGACAGAAGAAGATACAAGATAGTTAATCGATGTAAGTAGGATAGGGTTAATTAAGACAAAATCATAATGGTAAGCTAAGAAAATAATGGTAAAATATGTTCTTGTTCATCCGGTCATAAAGTAGTGAATCAATTTAAGATATGATCTGATAACCGTACACATCTATCCGAAATCATGTTGCCAGAATTTTTGCCACGCTAGTAAGCATAGCTGCAATAAACGATAAAGTCCATAAATAAGATATATACCGTATAATTATGTTATCTAGAATTCTCACCATGCCAACCGGTATGGCTGCAAGAAAATATAAATTCCATAATCAAGATAGTATATCCAAAATCAGGCTCTATGTCCTTGTCATGCTAGTTAGTATGACTAGAAGAAAGTATAAACTCCATGAATAAGATAGACATTACCCTTCTTATTGTCCTTATCGAATATGTTATCAGATTATATCTTAATTCAATCCATAATTTTTTTCTAAATATAAAATCAAATTCAACAACGAACATCAAGATTCAAAATTCAATAACAAATTAAGGATAAGTAAACGAAAACATGCGAAAACAGATTTGGAGATAGGGTTTAGCGAGAGGTTCTCAGGGGTTACCCTAAAGATACTATCTTGGTCAGAATTTAAAATTTCTTGAATTTATTCTAAAACAAATCTCAACCTTTATATATAAGATTGACTAATCATTCTCTCTTCAACCTAATGGTATATCAATTTCAACTTCTACTTTCTAGTTCTCTCTAGGGTCCATAAAACTCATCCTAATGCAAGAATAGGGTTCAATAATAGACATATGTTTCGAAATCAGGATGAACAAAAGCAAGTGGGAATAGACTCAAAGATTTTTCAAAGTAAGATTCTTAGGGGTTATCCCTGGAATTTATCAAGAGTTCCTAATACGTAATTGAGTACCAAATCTCCTAAAATATTCCATGACTCAGATCTTAGTCCAAGGGCTGGCTCGCAGTAGTATGACTGAGCCTAAGTACTACTACGACTTTGCAATAGTTACGAAGACTGACCTGCATGGGCCACCACAAAAATGTATCACGACCCGCACCCGGATATTCGGGCACCAGTACATGAGCAACGCCCAACCTACGCCGCAGTATCTGTAATGATCGTGGTTCGTATTATGTATTTGGAATACGTATACGTATCTTGACTCGTATTTTATGTCTCCTGGCTTTGTTCGGCTTGTTTAGGTTGGATTTGTTCAACTTGGTTCAACATGACTTGGCTTGTCTTGGTTCGGTTTATTTTGGGTTGAGGTGAGATGGTTGCTATATAAGTCAACTCCTTCTCTCCTCCATTATTTTGCATTTACTTCTTCATCTTCTTTATTACTCCTCCCACCTACCAAGCCTAGGCAAGTACAACTTGCTTCATGATGGATCTTAAGTTTTATTGTTCCATTCCCTTCCTTACTTCATTCTAAGCCTCTTTAGAATTTGAGATTTTTGGATTTGATGGATGGATTCTTGTAGATCTAAATTTATAACTTTTTGATTTTTCATAGTTTTGATCTCTAAAACTTGGTTATTTTCAAAATCTAATAGTTCCATGTTGTTGGAAATTCAATTCTACCTAATTTTGGCTTTTGAACCTCTTGATTTCGACTTCGTATGAGAAAGTTATACCATTTTCATGTTCATGGGTTCCCCACACCTTTTGGTGATGTTGGGACGATGAACAGTGTCGCGTGCAGTGTATTCGCTGCCGCGCTTGCGCGCAACGTGCGCCGTGGGCGATTTTGCCTGTGCGCAATGCGCAGGTTGCGCGCTGCGCACCCGCGCACTTTCTTGCTGCGCACAACGGGCGCCGTGGGCGATTTTACCCACGCGCAATGCACAGGTTACGTGCTGCGCGCCCGCGCACTTTCTTGCCGTGTGCCCGCACGCCGCGCTTGCGCGCAACGTGCGTCGTGGGCGATTTTGCCCGCGCGCAATGCGCACGTTGTGCGCCGCGCACCCGCACACTTCTCTGCCATGCGCCCGCGCACCGTGCTTTCGCGCAATATGCGCCGCGGACAATTTTGCCCGTGCAACTTGCGCGCAGGTCACTCCAAATGATTATTTTTGCTTCTTTAAGCTATTTTTTAGCTAAAATCTTGAAAAACTCAAAACATGAAAGTTGTAGATCTTTTCCTTGGCTTCAAGAGTATGTCACTAGTTATTTTGTGCAAGTTTCTCTCATTTATGATAATGTAAGAATAGAACACGATAGTGGCCCGCTGTGGCGCACTCTTGACAAGTAAACTGACATGGTATATCTCGACATGCTGTCATGACAGCTAGCCTGACATGATAACTATGAAAGACCTAGACACCGTGGGCGATTGTGTTTGTACAAATAAACCAGTACTGTCTTGCATCATGTCTAGGATAGGGATCCCTGAGTACCACGGTCAGGGATACCTACAGTAATTGACTAAGGCTAATAAACTAGGATAATTTAGTAGACATGAAGAGATTCCCAGCTACAGGCAATCTTGTTATCTGGGCGCATTAAGGTGACTTGTAGCCTACCGACGAGTAGGACACATTTCCAGTACACAGTCACGTGTTGCATTCTTCATAAACGGACATTCGACCTGGATAACCGGATGGTCTGCAGGGCTTGTGGCTGTTGTCATAATCTTATTGCATCTTGCTAGTAACTATGCCTGTGATAACCTTAGTTAGTTAAAGTATCAAGCCGTACTCTTTGCTTGGCCGTGATTGATTGGATAGAATCTAGCTCAGCTTAGTCTTATCCTGATCCTGTACAAGATTGTGATATTACATGATTATTGATGCTTGCCTTAACAATAACGATCGGGGGTCCAGTTCTGTTAAAGCGAAGGGTTACAACCCCGGTCCTTGTTTGGTTTAAGGGTTGTAACCTAGCTCTCGGAGCAGTTCTGTGTCCTCTCTTCATTTATTGTCTTATTGTAACCCAAGGCCATGCTCGTCATGTTTTATCTTATCATGATTATTTATACTGGCCTTAACAATAAAGATCAGGGGTCCAGTTTGGTTCAGGCGAAGGGTTATAACCCCGGTCCTTGTTTGGTTTAAGGGTTGTAACCTGGCTCCCGGAGCAGTTCTGTTTCCTCTCTTCGTTTATTGTCTTGTTACCATACCAATAGTATTTGAGACGGGTTTTTAATTAGGTAAAGGGTAACAACCCCGATCCTTGTTTGGTTTAAGGGTTGTGACCTGGCTACTTGAATGGTTTTCTCGCACTCAGTTACTGTTGTTATCTCTATTATTATCAGTTCTTATTTATTATCTTTAGTATTCTATTGTGATATGCTGGTTTTAGTTCCTAAGTGAAGCCTCCTTTGTGGCACTTGCTCTTTCTAGGTCTGATCCAGCTGGTTTTGTGTGGCCAGATATCAGAGCAGCTCCAGAGGATCCACCTGTCTTCCAGCCAGATGGTGACCACCAAGCGTAACCCTGGCAACGAGAGGGTTTTTTTAGCCTCCCACTTATTTGTAAAATTATTCTTTTGGTGGCGTTTAGCCGACGAGCACGTGTTAGCTCGGTTGCACCTTTATTTACTGTCTGCCTACGAGCTGTAACATGATTGACAAATCCTAGGGTTGATCATGTATGACTAGAACTCTTGCTAGTCTTGACGTTTTGTACGACTAGCTTCATGATCAGCTGAATATGTAATGTTTGGGACGCCTTACGATTGTATATTTGGTGATCTTGCATCTTGTAACATTTACTTGCTTGTGATTGAGACAATAGGCTTATTCTTGACCATAGGAGACTGATGGCTTGTAGCCAAACCCTCATGTATCTAGACAGCCGTGACCGTATAGCAAGGTGGGTCGCACTTCAATATACGTAGCTGGCTATGTCCGCTCCCGCTCTCCAGTCTTCTGGTTCTGGGGCGTTACATGGTTTAAGTGGTGGCCCATACAGGTCTTAAAAATCAAGATATGTGAGAGTTTACCGAATAGATGTCTCAATCAGTACTCGTCCTTTATCTCTGCTCGTATCTTCTGAATCCCTGTAATCTTGACCTGATCACATGCTTGTATCGTTGATCTGTCCTGGTCCATCCTTATTGTTCCCTATGTCGTCTTCTTCAGCAGTATTATTTCACACTACGTATTGGTTTCGACGCATGACCAGGCATTCGAGCAGAAGAGACCGCAGCAGTATGCCCAAGCCCAAGCCCTGATCCAGAGCAGGCAGAGAAATTTTTAGCAGAGGGGACCCGCACCCAGATGACATGGTCAAGTGCTGGCTTTGACCATGGAAAAGGAAGGATTAGCACCCGGAGCTGTAGTGACAGGTACTATTCTCGTCAACACCTTTCCAGCTTCAGTATTATTTGATTCTGGTACCTCGTATTCATTTATGTCTGCACGATTTACGATACGGATATGATTAGTGCCCGAGTCATTATCAGTAAGGCTCAATATACTTACTGGTAATAGACTTGTGGGAGTAGATGGAGTATTTTCTTCGTGTTGGATCGTAGTTAGCGGTAGAGAATTCTCCGCTAGATTGATAGAGTTCCTGATGGCCAATTATGATGTGGTCTTAGGGATAGATTAGAATAGACTGCCATATTGGCAGGGTTATTTTTAGCATTCCAGGCGAGCCGGAGTTTTCCTTTTCTCGAGGCAAAGTTGAACCTTCTCCACCAGTATTGCGGATGGCAGTAGCAGAAGCAGTTCAATTTCCCAGAGTAGTCGAGGAGTTTCCAGATGTTTTTCCAGAAGAGCTTCCAGGGATGCCGCCGGAGCGGAAGATCGAGTTCATCATCGACTTGATTCCCGAGATAGCCCCAGTGTCAGAGAGAGTCTACAGGATGGCGCCATCAGAGATAGAGATATTGTACAAGATGATTGAAGAACTCAGAACAAAGGGATTCATTCGTGCTAGTGGATCGCCTTGGGGAGTCCCGATGCTTTTTGTAAAAAATAAGGATGGTACGTCCAGGTTATGTGTAGATGATCGTACCTTGAACTCAGTGACAATCAAGAACAGATACCCTCTCCCGAGGATAGATGACTTATTTGATCAACTCAAGGGAGCAGCAGTATTCTCGAAGATTGACTTGCGGTCAGGATACCATCAGATCAGAGTCAGAAAGGAAGACATCCCGAAGACAGCATTCAGATCAAGATATGGATATTGGGAGTTCCTTATTATGCCATTTGGAGCAACCAATGCGCCGACTGTATTCATGGACCTCATGAATCGTATCTTCATGCCTTATTTGGATCAGTTCGTGATTGTGTTCTAAGACGACATCCTGGTTTACAGCAAGAGTGAAGCGGAGCATGAGCAGCATCTCTGAGTTGTCCTCCAGATTCTCATAGAGCACCAGTTGTATGCCAAGTTTAGTAAATACGTGTTCTGGCTCGATCGCATTTCGTACTTGGGCCATATCATCACCAGAGGATGAGTAGAAGTCGATCCCCATAAGATATTGGCCATAGAGACGTGGCCAGCACCTAGCACAGTTGCTGAATTTTGTAGCTTCCTTAGATTGGCCGGCTACTACCGGCAATTTATTTCAGACTTTTTTCGAATTTCAGTGCCATTGATCCAGTTGACTCGTAAGGATGTACGGTTTGCTTGGACAGCAGAATGTCAGGATTCTTTTGAGAAGTTGAAGCGAGGCTTGATGACGGCTCCTATCCTCATGTTTACAGATGGAACCGGAGGATTCTCGGTGTATTGTGATGCTTCGCGCAGAGGTTTAGGATGTGTTATGATACAGCATGGGAAGGTAATAGCTTATGTGTCACGACAACTTCGTGATCATGAGAGGAATTACCCAACCCATGATTTGGAGCTGGCAGGGGTAGTATTTGCACTTAAGTTATGGAGGCACTACTTGTATGGAGATATGGTAGAGATTTTCACCGACCACAAGAGCCTGAATTATGTTTTCACCCAGAAGGATCTTAACATGCGTCAGAGGAGGTGGCTGGAGCTAATTATGGATTATGATGTCAACCTGCAGTATCATCCTGGGAAGGCCAACGTTGTTGCAAATGCATTGAACAGGAGAGCCGGAGTTTATTTTCTAACAGCACAACCAGAGCTGTTAGCAGATCTTCAAAAGATGGGAATAGAAGTTGTCCTTCCTACCAGTGTGGCATTGATGGCCAGCATGCAAGTTCAGTCCACTATAGTCGAGAGGATCCGGATGGTACAGTCAGCAGATTCCAAGCTTCAGTGACTCAGAGCATTGTGTGTGGCAGGACGAAAACCAGATTTATGTATCCATAAAGACGGTACACTTCGACATGGGAAGTGTCTTTGTGTACCTAGTGGAGATATCAGACAAGAGATCATGACAGAGGCTCACAGCTCGCAGTATTCCATTCATCCCGGCAGTACGAAGATGTACCGTAATATCCGTCAGCACTTTTGGTAGAATGTTATGAAGAGGGAGATAGCCCAGTTTATCTTTCGATGTTTGGTTTGTCAACAAGTTAAAGCTGAACATCAGAGGCCAGCTGGACTTCTTCAGCCCTTCCCAATTCCATAATGGAAATGAGAGCATATAACCATGGATTTCGTGACTGGATTACCTAGATCCCCGGCTGGCAGAGGTGCTATTTGGGTTATTATAGACAGGCTCATGAAGGTGGCTCATTTTCTCCCGTTTAGAGTTGGTCAGTCGACGGCTCAGCTTGCAGAGATGTACCTCAGGCAGATCGTCAGACTTCACGGTGTACCAGTCAGTATCACCTCGGACAGAGATTGTCACGCCCCGCTCCTGTAGGAGCGATCGTCCTCGCTAAGGCGTGATGCCGCACGAGCCTAGATTGCGCTTGTGCAAGGCAGTTCCATAACGGTCGATTACATCAGCGACGACGGGGTCGTCACACAGAAGTCCAAAGCAGAAACATTGAATACGCAGCAAAAATTTAATGACAAGGCACAAGTTATTTAAAAGAACTCTTTATTGATATTGAATACAAGATTATATTTGTGGGCGCAAGGCCAAATTACAAGTCTCTCGTGCTCACTTTTCTCTCATTTATAAGTCACTCTGCTTTCTCTTATCTCTCGATTACAATGCTTGAGCCAACGGAAGCTTCAAAAGGCGATGTCCATACATTATGTCCTGTATAAGTCTTCAATCCACGCGGCCGCATGCTTCTAATCGCAAAGGAACTCCGTGCCTCGACGCATCCAAGCGAGCTCCGTGCCACGAGCTTTTACCTGTGCATGCACATGAACATTGTGTGGGGGTCAGTACTCAACTGTACTGGTGGAGTGAGCTCCTCGCCCACCCATACATAACCGACACGTTCATTTACTTTGTGCAGCTTACAAGTCACTTTACGATTGTCTTTCTAGTCTTGCCTTAGGATCAATTTTAAGACTTGACGTCTAACCAACTCGTTATGCGACGACATAGTCGTGCTATCATGTCAAGGTGTATTTCGATCGAGGCAGTGCCTCATCACCTAGGTACTTGACCAAACTTCAACTCGGGATGGCAGGGTCGTGCCGTATTTATTTCGTAACTTAATATATTCGAGACAGTGATTCGTCGAGGAGCAACTTATACGAACTCGGCCGTGCCAAGGCATCAAGGGGTTTACTCGTGCAGGGCGTGCCCTTAGACTTTGCTTAGACTTGCCCGTGCTTCAAGATGAGGTCGTGCCTAACGACTCCCTGACTTAGCCAACTTATACATTATCGTCCTTTTCGACTTAAAGCGATGGCACTCGACTTAACGTATGCAACTCAGGCCAACAATGTCGAAACGCGAAAGCCAATAAGCGAATGCCAATACTTGATACGCGGAAGCCTTGGTTTGTGCCGAAGCACGTATCTTGCTAACTTGATACATGTCATGCTAGACTGTTTCAGGATTCGACCGACGCTGTGCTAGAACTCGACGCTATCCAACGACAAACATACGGATTGCCGCTCTTGCCGACACATCTACATGAGTGGTCACTAGCAATGTCAAGCTATCTTGGACACGGCTCGACGGGGGTATCGGGCCGCCCTTCCAATGGGTAGCTAGCCCCGAAAGTGCCGATACTCCCATTCGGTTATCATGTATCCTGCTTTGAGCCGCAACTCGCTTCCCCCGGGCGAATGATCCCGGTGCCTTGGCAATCATTCGAGAAGACTACACCTTGTCAACAAGTTGTCCAATGACCATGCAAACTCAACTCGATCTATCAAATCCTTTCTTAACAAGACCATGCTTTCCTTCTTTCTATCGAGACATAACGAGATTCCCAAGCCGGGGGACCGATCTCGTGTGTGGGACATATCAAGACATAGCGAGACTACCAAGTAGCGGGACCGATCTCGTGTGCAGGACTTATCAAGACATAGCGAGACTCCCAAGTAGCGGGACCGATCTCGGCGACAACATGTCGTGTGGACTTTCTTTGATCATGGCATACTCTTTTCACCTAATCCACCGTAGCTCGTGCCATAGACAGACCTGGTTCTATAGGCGACGCTATCGCTCAAGTCATATACTTATACGACGAGCCTTGTTCTCAAGGGACTATACGACTTGACAACCGCAGATAGAGTGGGACAGTGCTAGAAATGGCTTCGATAGCCCAAGCTACGGATCGAGGGAACGTGCTATGCACGGGATCGACTTGAACAACCAAGTTCATGCCTAGACTTAAGCCAACAGCCGTGCAAGACGACTTAACTTGCGGGAAGTGCGAAGGCTATGCCAAGCCTTGCGGGACAGGACCGTGCATGCTTTACTAAGCATTCACGCAGGCGACGCCTATGACTTAGGCTATTTCAAGTGTCGGGACAACTTAGCAACTTAAGCCAACTTCCTTCTCCCAAGCCACGGGGTCGAAGGATCGAGTGTCATTTGAAAGCACGTTGAGCCGACTTCTATGAAGACCTTGGGACCATTTTCTATGATTTAAGACATTCCGACGGGTCGGGATTATTCCGTTAGCAATGTGCGTTCATAGCTTTTATATTAGCCTACTTGTGCAAGTTAAAAATATTACGAGTTATTATGTGAAGGCTAAGATGAGGCAAGTTCACCGAAACTACCCCACCTGAGCGAGCGGTCGCCTTGACCGAGCGGGCCTTCGAGCAGCCGTTGCAAGGCTAAGACCGAACGCCGTCGGCGTTTCGATTCCTCCGATTGACTTTGCGGGACGGGGCACTACAATATACACCACTCAGAACAAGTCTCGTCCTCGAGACTTTCCTTGAGGCAAGCCATCCTATCATTTCTATGGCGAAGACTTAATCGAGCCTAGACACGAAATTATAACAGTCGTGTGGGGTACGCCTACGCGTTTTTTGAGTCCGAGCCACGCTCGCACTATTAACAAATTTTCCTTTACACGATCTCAAATTCTCGACACTCTTCCATTCCCCAAGTCTTATTTCAATTCAACGTATCACTTGGCTGGATCGTGCACGCATTCCAAGCGTCCCTAAAATACATGCATTTACCAAGCCGCATGATAGAGAACTCGTCGTTATCACTCGAGTCGCATCGTGCACATACTCAAGCGTCCCTGAAATATATGCATGTCAGCCGAATCTCGTGAGCAGGATTTTCTATTCTTGCATCATTCAATCCATCCATGTCAACCCTCAAGATCAATCTTTTTGATTGCTAACACTTGAAACAGGGCGTCTCGCCTAACCGCTAAGCCAATTTTCAAAGCTAAGTCAATGTCAGGATTGGAATCATAGTTCCCCAACAATAATACCAATACTGACCCCAATCCCAGGGTCAAACCAAAGTCGATAGTACGGGGTTTTTCTACCCGAGCTCGTGTCACTCAGATTTCTAAACATCGAGCACGATCACCTATTCGCATCAAGACATTCGTTGTGCAGTACAACAAATTCGAATCCATTTAAATCACCAATCGACATACATCACATATCCATTCTAACCAATTCAAGTATTCGATCACGAGGTCATCTAGCTCGACAATATATTGTGCCCCAATCTCATGCGAGTACGATTATCTTCGGTGGTTCATGAATCACCATGCAACGCTCCCACGGAATAATCATTCTCATCGGGGCGTAACTCTTGTTTGAGTTTAGATTAACTCATTCTCGATACGTGAATTGGACCTACTCAATCCTCAAATTTAATCATCAAGCACACCAAGTCATTCCCAAGTCACCTTCGCGTCAAACCACAAGTCAAAACATATGAGTTGCCACGCCATTTCAAGTTCAATCACCCCCGCTCTATGAATCACCATACCAGCGCTCAGGCAAAGTAATCGCCCTAATCGATACGATGCATGTGCGAGGCTGCAGTTGTGCTCGCATAAGGCAAGAATGTCGAAGTTGTGGTTATCGACGAAGCAAATCCAAACATTTTCATTTTCATCCAAGCCAAGATCTCAGTTCGATAGTCCAATCTTCATTCGTTCAACTAGAAAATCCTCGAGCCAAGTTTATCTTTTCCTCGACACATTTCAATATCCCGAGTATAGCGTCCATCGGAACAATAACACTTGCACGATCGTTATTCGCCGAGTCAGAGTACCCCCGAGTTATCGCATATCAATCTTTGATACGCCTCAATACCACCGACGATATGCGTAACCTGACGATCTTCCTTTTGTAACCAATTTTGAGTCGTGCGTTGATGCTGTTGTCCGAGTTAGATATTCCACAATTTTTTTGATATTCAAGATCAAGTTCGATCGCTATTCCTCAAGCTCCTTTCAAGATCATTGTTCAAAACTCAAGTCACATTTCATTTGAATCAATCCAAAATCGTACGTGCGATCCTGTAAGTTTCTTCGATCAAGAACATTCATTTTTATTCATCGTTTCCGAGCGTGATTCAATATCGTTTTCTAACTCGCGTTGCCTATTCACAAGCTGTCCGAACGAGATTCTTGTTCGAGACATTCGAAGTCACGACCAACTAAGCGTGACGCGTTCTAAGGCTTTGCGCGATCGTATCGCCTCGTCGACATACTCGTAATCCTCAATTTTTTTTGCTCGAATAATTTCCAAGACAAACCATACACCACTCGGATTCGAGCCATCCGATCTAATCCTCAATCACGTTCGCATCATTCGCTAAGACATATTCTGATTTGTTCGACGAATCTCTAGCATAGTCGCTCGCGTCGTCTCCACGTACAAGGTCGTCCGTACTATTCCTCAAAATCCATATCAATCTTTCATGTACGCCTAAGCGTAAACTCGATAGCGTTCCTATCGATAGACACTCTAAGTGTAGCTTCATTCCTGACCGAGCGGTACTTGATATCGCTCGTAACTCGTTCGTACCAGAAAGTCGTGGAGCACAACACGTGGACTAAGTTGTGCCGCATAACCATCCCCTGCGGACTATATTCAAGTTTGCACGCTGAATTGCTAGGTCGACGCAAGACTAGTTAGGCACGCATGCGTCATGATAACTTTAGCATGTGTTCTCTATCGAGTCATGTTTGACATCGTTCGGCACAAAGGCCGTCGCCTATCGATTCGTTTGATTGAACGCTTGTACGAGCTTTTGAAAATATTTAGACTTATTGTATGGACATGCCGAGGGACATTTGAGAGAGAGCGCACACTTATTTTCCAACGATGAGCTTTCAAAACTGAGAAATTCGACGTGAAGTCCAAGGTCGTAAAGTCGTGCTCTGATACCATTATGTCACGTCCCGCTCCCGTAGGAGCGATCATCCTCACTAAGGCATGATGCCGCACGAGCCTAGATTGCGCTCGTGCAAGGTAGTTTCATAATAGCCGATTATATCGGTGGCGATGGGGTCGTCGCACAGAAGTCCCAAGCAGAAACATTGAATATACAGCAGAAATTTAAAGACAAGACACATGTTATTTAAAAGAACTCTTTATTGATATTGAATACAAGATTACATTTGTGGGCGCAAGGCCAAATTACAAGTCTCTCGTGCTCACTTTTCTCTCATTTACAAGTCACTCTGCTTTCTCTCATCTCTCCATTATAATGCTTGAGCCAGCACAAGCTTCGGAAGGCGATGTCCATACATTATGTCCTGTATAAGTCTTCAATCCATGCGGCCGCATGCTTCGAATCGCCAAGGAACTCCGTGCCTAGATGCATCCAAGCGAGCTTCGTGCCACGAGCTTCTACCTGTGCCTGCTAATGAACACTGTATGGGGGTCAGTACTCAACTGTACTGGTGGAGTGAGCTCCTCGCCCACCCATACATAACCGACACGTTCATTTACTTTGTGCAGCATACAAGTCCCTTTACGAATGTCTTTCTAGTCTTGTCTTAGGATCAATTTTAAGACTTGACGTCTAACCAACTCGTTATGCGACGACATAGTCGTGCTATCATATCAACGTGTATTTCGATCGAGGCAGTGCCTCATCACCTAGGTACTTGACCAAACTTCAACTCGGGACAGCAGGGTCGTGTCATATTCATTTTGTAACTTAACATATTCGAAACAGTGATTCGTCGAGGAGCAACTTATGCGAACTCGGCTGTGCCAAGGCATCAAGGGGTTTACTCGTGCAGGGCATGCCCTTTGATTTTGCTTAGACTTGTCCGTACTTTAAGATGAGGTCATGTCTAATGACTCCCTGACTTAACCAACTTATATATTACGGTCCTTTCCGACTAAAAGCGATGGCAATCGACTTAACGTATGCAACTCAGGCCAACAATGTCGATACGCGAAAGCCAATACGCGAATGCCAATACTTGATGCACAGAAGCCTTGGTTTGTGCCGAAGCACGTATCTTACTAACTTGATACATGTCGTGCTAGACTATCTCATGATTCGACCGACGCTGTGCTAGAACTCGACGCTATCCAACGGCAAACATGCTGATTGCCGCTCTTGCCGACACATCTACATGAGTGGTCACTAGCAATGTCAAGCTATCTTGGACATGGCTCGACGGGGGTATCGGGCCGCCCTTCCAATGGGCAGCTAGCCCCGGAAGCACCGATACTCCCATCCGGTTATCCTGCATCCTGCTTTGAGCCGCAACTTGCTTCCCCCGGGCGAATGATCCTGGCACCTTTGCAATCATTCGAGAAGACTACACCTTGTCGACAAGTTATCCAATGACCATGTATACTCAACTCGATCTATCAAATACTTCCTTAACATGACCATGCTTTCTTTCTTTCTATCGAGACATAACGAGACTCCCAAGCCGGAGGACCGATCTCGTGTGCGAGAAATATCAAGACATAGCGAGACTCCCAAGTAGCGGGACCGATCTCGTGTGCAGGACTTATCAAGACATAGCGAGACTCCCAAGTAGCGGGACCGATCTCGTATGCAGGACTTATCAAGACATAGCGAGACTCCCAAGTAGAGGGACCGATCTCGACGACAACAAATTGCGTGGACTTCCTTTGATCGTGGCATACTCTTTTCACTAATTACACCGTAGCTCGTGCCTTAGACAGACCTGGTTCTATAGGCGACGTTATCGCTCAAGTCATATACTTATACGACGAGCTTTGTTCTCAAGGGACTACGCGACTTGACAACCGTAGATAGAGCGGGACAGTGCTAGAAATGGCTTCGATAGCCCATAGCAACACTTGTCTTAACTTATTTGGGCAACGACTCGACGAGCAAGGGCTACGCCGAGCTACGCATCGAGGGAACGTACTATACACGAGGTTGACTTGAACAACCAAGTTCATGCCTAGACTTAAGCCAACAGCCGTACAAGACGACTTAACTTGCGGAAAGTGCGAAGGCTATGCCAAGCCTTGCGGGACAGGACCGTGTATGCTTTACCAAGCATTTACGCAGGCGACGCCTATGACTTAGGCTATTTCAAGTGTCGGAACAACTTAGCAACTTAAGCTAACTTCCTTCTCCCAAGCCACAGGATCGAAGGATCGAGTGTCATTTGAAAGCACGCTGAGCCGACTTCTATGAAGACCGTGGGACCATTTTCCATGTTCTAAGACATTCCGACGGGTTGGGATTATTCCCTTAGCTATGTGCGTTCGTAGCTTTTATATTAGCCTACTTGTGCAAGTTGAAAACATTACGAGTTATTATGTGAAGGCTAAGATAAGGCAAGTTCACCGAAACTACCCCACCTGAGCGAGCGATCGCCTTGACCGAGCGGGCCTTCGAGCAGCCGTTGCAAGGCTAAGACCGAACGCCATCGGCGTTTCGATTCCTCCGATTGACTTTGTGGGACGGGGCACTACAGAGATTCATGATTTACATCACATTTTTGGCGTAGCCTGCAAGAGAGTTTGGAAACTCGCCTGCAGTTCAGCTCAGCTTATCATCCGCAGACAGATGGTCAGTCAAAGCGTACCATACGAACCTTGGAAGATATGTTGAGATCTTGTACGCTCGACTTCGGTAGATCGCGGGAAGATCACCTGTATCTGGTGGAGTTCTCATACAACAACAGTTTATAGGACAGTATCCAGATGGCACCGTTAGATGTACTGTATGGTAGGAAGTGCCGATCCCCGCTAGCATGGAATGATTTTGGAGAGAGACAAATGCTCGGTCCGAAAATGATTGCTCAGACCGTTGGAGTGGTCAGGAGAGTCAGAGATCATCTTAGAGTTGCCCAAGATCGTCAGCGTCATTGGGCCGATTCTCATCGGCGTCCTCTTGAGTTCTCTATCGACGACCACGTATTCCTGAGGATTTTGCCTAACCGTAGCGTCATTCGTTTTGGCGTACGAAGAAAGCTTAGTCCTAGGTATATAGGGCCGTTCGACATTCTGGAGCGAGTAGGTCATGTATCCTATCGTCTCGCTCTTCCATCGTCGCTACGTGAGGTACATGACGTGTTCCATGTATCCCAACTATGACGGTATATCCCGGACCCGAGCCATATCCTAGATCATTCGGAATTGGTTGTTGGTACCAACCTTTTGTATGAGGAGAGGCCCGTGTCTATATTGGACCAGAGAGAGAAGATACTCAAGAACAAGACTATTAGTTTAGTCCGTGTTGCTTGGGGTTATCACTCTTTGGGTGAGTCGACGTGGGAGCGTGAGGATGATATCCGATTACGATATCCCGACCTGTTTGACTCGTAAGGTATAATATCCTTCTTATGCCCTACACCCTCAGCTTTCTTGCTTGCATGAATGATTGCTTAAATGGTTGCCTAGTTATAACTTGCTTGTGATTAGTATAGCTTGTCCTTGCCACTCTAGCCTCTTAATTAAATTCTGAGGACGAAATTCTTTTCAGGTGGGTAGAGTTGTAATGACCGTAGTTCGTATTACGTATTTGGAATACGTATACGTATCTTGACTCGTATTTTATGTCTCTTGGCTTGGTTCGGCTTGTTTAGGCTAGATTGGTTCAACTTGGTTCAACATGACTTGGCTTGGCTTGGTTCGGTTTATTTTTGGTTGAGGTGAGAGGGGTTGCTATATAAGTCAACTCATTCTCTCTCCTTCATTATTTTGCATTTACTTCTTCATCTTCTTCATTACTCCTCCCACCTACCAAGCCTAGGCAAGTGCAACTTGCTTCATAATAGATCTCAAGTTTTATTGTTCTATTCCCTTCCTTACTTTATTCTAAGCCTCTTTAGAACTTGACATTTTTGGATTTGATGAATAGATTCTTGTAGATCTAAGTTTATAACTTTTTGGTTTTTCTTGGTTTTGATCTCTAAAACTTGGTTATTTTCAAAATCTAATAGTTTCATGTTGTAGGAAATTCAATTCTACCCAATTTTGGCTTTTGAACCGCTTGATTTCGACTTCGTATGAGAAAGTTATGTCATTTTCATGTTCATGGGTTCCCCACACCTTTTGGTGCTGTTGGGACGATGAACAGTGCCGCGCGCAGTGTATTCGCTGCCGCGCGTCGCGCTTGCAAACAACGTGTGCCGTGGGCAATTTTGCCCGCACACAATACGCAGGTCGTGCGCCGTGCGCCCGCGCACTTTCTTGCCTCGCGCCGCGCGCCGCGCGCAACATGCGCCGTGGGCGATTTTGCCCGCACGCAATGCGCAGGATGCGCGTCGCACCCCCGCGCACTTTCTTGCCGCGCGCCCGCACGCTGCGCTTGCGCGCATCGTGCGCCGCGGGCAATTTTTCCCGAGCGCAATGCGCAGGTTGCGCGCTGCGCGCCCGTGCACTTCTCTGCTGCGTGCCCGCGCACCGTGCTTGCGCGCAACATGCGCCGTGGGCGATTTTGCCCGTGCAACTTGCGCGCAGGTCACTCCAAATGACTGTTTTTGCTTCTTTGTGCTGTTTTGTGGCTAAAATCTTGAAAAACTCAAGAAATAAAAGTTGTAGATCTTTTCCTTGGCTTCAAGAGTATGTCACTAGTTATTTTGTGCAAGTTTCTCTCATTTATGATAATGTAAGAATAGAACACGATAGTGGCCCGCTGTGGCGCACTCTTGACAAGTAAACTGACATGGTATATCTCGACATGCTGTTATGACAACTAGCCTGACATGACAAGTATGAAAGACCTTGACACCGTGGGCGATTGTGTTTGTACAAATAAAACAGTACTGTCTTGCATTATGCATAGGATAGGGATCCCTAAGTACCACGGTCAGGGATACCTACAGTAATTGACTAAGGCTAATAAACTAGGATAATTCAGTAGACATGAAGAGATTCCCCGCTATAGGCAATTCCGTTATCTGGGCGCATTAAGTAGACTTGTAGCCTACCGACGAGTAGGGCACATTTCCAGCACACAGTCACGTGTTGCATTCTTCGTAAACGGACATTTGACCTGGATAACCGGATGGTCTGCAGGGCTTGTGGCTGTTGGGATATGTAACGCCCCAGTCCCAAAATGCGTATAGGCCTAGGATACGGTACATGCTAGCAACACTTCACCAATGGGCCAAATCTCAAAATAAGCCCATTAGCGAAATGCTTAAGCTGTAAATCATGATAATCAACCCAGAGTATAATACAAGTCACAGGTACACAGCTAATCTCATCCACAGAAAATATAACACAATATATCAAGTCCAATAAAATGATACTAATAAAGAAATTTGTCCAACATGAAATATGAAAGTAACTGTGCGGGTAAGACATCCCGAAACCACAGTAAAAGAAATACATAATCTACTACATGTCCACTGAAAAGAAAGAAAATAAAATAGCAAGTCTATGAATGAAGAGACATGTCTCAAGAGAAGTCTTCAGCCACTATCTCGTCCTCCTGCGAAGGTGCGTCACCAGTCTCGACTCCAGGACCATAAACCTCCGGGTAGTCCTCGTCTCTAACTAAGCCTGGAGAGATCACCAGGTCCTCAGAGGACTAGCAAGACACATAATATACATGCCTACTATACAATAAATAACATGCGAGAAAATAGGAAATAGTACAAGAAATAAAGACTGCAGAGTAGTACAAGAATAAAATATAAGGAAATGGCATGCCGTCGAGAATCGTGCTGATAAACATGACTAAGAATAACTCAAAGTAAACCGCAGCTCTGTGGGGACTCACGGTCCTATAGATCACAGCTCAGTGGGGGCGCACAACCTATAGTAGGTCTCTATCGCAGCTCAGTGGGGGTTCACAACAGAGAGTAGTCAAGTATAGTCATCGTCTATCACAAGGTCCTCGCCTAAAACTACGAGTCAAGTCAAGTCAAGATGTCAATAAGTCAAGTCCAACTCAATTATGTCAAAGGGACACGATAGAGGCTAAGCAATACTATCACTAGACATGAATACGATAGAAAATATATGGCTAGTAACAAAGGAAAAGAAAGAGTAATAATCTACGTGCACGTAAAACTAGAAAGTATCCATGATATCAAGCAAAAGAGAAATATGTACCAAGTGAGACACAAAAGAATAGCAGTATAGAATTGCATTTAAGTACTGTAAAGTTTGGCAAGGTGTACTTGCCTGGTGTAGACTCAACCACGTCTAAATAACCTGTAAGATCAAATGTCCGCGAAAGCTGAACTCCTGCAACTGTCCTCGGATGCTGAAACAGACATTTCCAACATTCCTAGAATAAGTAAAATAGCTTGGATAGGCTACCCATAAGTCCAATTCTGGACACAGGGGCAAAACGGTAATTTCGGGTCAAAACGGTGTCCGCCGTTGGACCCGCTTTGCACCGAAAAGCGTACCAAAGTCAATGGTCTCTAAAGTTGTCAAACTATATGTCTACGAATTTTTTTCGACGATACGAACCCAACGGTATGTCCAATTTTGGATTCCGATGAGCCGTGCACAAAATCGCCTATTGAATCGGACCGTGGGGCCCGCGAAACGGCAATCCAATCAACTGTCTCGGAATCGGACCAAACTTGGCATACAGGACCAGAAAAATGATACGGTCCTGTTGGCGCAAGTTTCGTCTCGATCTGACGAACATGCACAAAGTAATTGGAGAATTTCAAAAAGGGCCGATACGGTGATTTTTGACGAATACGCATTAAATTTGTCGCGCACACGCGACCAATTTGAATTCCGTCAAAGCCCACACGTCCATGAAGTCGATACGCAGCTTTTGATGCTTACCACTCATGACCATGTCGCCCGGATTGGCAGGACGCACGTTGTATCGGAGATTTTTATAATTTTCAAAAACTGTTTTAAAAGTTATTCGTCGATCTTTGATGACTGATTTCTACGTGCATAGTTTATAAAATTCAAAACAAAAAGTTAGGTTCTAAAGACCTATATGTTGTCTAACATCATGTTCAATTAGATTTTGAAAAATTAAATCAGATTGGGAGATATTGGTCTTCCAACATGTGGCGAAAACTGATATTACATAACATGAGTTCTGCGGTTTTTCGTGAATTCGATCTCAGTTTCTCGTCGAAACCAGATCATTCCTTACCAAACTAATTAGTAGGGATCAAAGATGGTTAGGTTAGCTTCTAAAGAAATCAAGTAGGTCGAGGTTTGGTCGAGTATGCTGGAAGAATTCTGATCGTGAAGAAGGGTACCTGGACTGTCGCTGTGGCCGGCTGTCCCCTGTTTTTGCGCGCGGCCGGTTGTCTCCGACGGCGTGCGACGGTGCTCCGGTGGTCGTCCACCGATGGCAAACGACAGGCAGGTGAGCAACCTGACAGGGGTGGCTCGGGTTCGCGTGCACAGGCTGACGAAGGCTGGGGTCGGATTTTTGAGAAGCTTTCCCACCGCTATATATATATATATATATATATATATATATATACAAGGTTTTTAAAATCCGATTTTAGATTGATTTAAAACCAGATTCCATTAGGTTTTTGATTCGAATAGAGGAGAATCCAGTTTAGACGAGGTTAGAAAAGATTTGAATTAAAAAAACCAAGATTTGGTCGAGATTGATCAAATCAAACAATAAAAAAAATTGGTTTACACTGTTTTTAACAAAGCTTCGGTCGGGAGGGAGATAGTGAACAGTGCTTTGCACTGTTCACGAATTAATTCTTTTTTTTTTCTTTTCCTTTCTATTATACCTAATATACATATATAATGATAAGTACATATCTAAATGCACCCAATAAAATCTCAAAAAATCCCAATATTACCTATCCATATATTTAATTTATTTAAATATCTTTACATATTTATAACAACTCAATTGGTGTTAAAATCAATTAATAATATCCAATAATAATAACGATGATTATTAAATCACAAAAAATCACTTTAATAATAATAAAATAATAAAAATTGTCCCAATCGGTAAACTTTACCATACCCCTTATTTGGGTCCAGAAAACTATACAATTTTTTTATTAAACATTATTTAATAATAAAACACAAATTTATGTACAAAAATAAAATAATTAAAAACACAATATAAATTTCTAAAATAAATTAAGAAATATTTGCATACACATAAAGTAGGCCTACATGGTCGTCTTTGGTCCACTACATGCCTACATGGGCTTGGAATTGGTTTGGGTCTGGTTCGGGCTGACTGGGTACAACCGGGTCATCTAAAAATCAATATATTATCTAATAACTAATTAAATGATTTAAATGAGTCTTTTCACCACTTGGCCTGGTTTTTCTAGTTCGGGCATCACTATGGCTAGACCTACCTTAGCATGGCTAATACACCAGTCAAGGCTTACTGCTACATCATCTGTGCCACAATTTCTATACGTCTTGTGCTCTAAAACTCAACAATGGCTAAGGTCATATTTAATAATAATTTAATTTTAAAAATACTCATAAATTCCATAAAGTCCTATTTAAATCTAATAAATAATAAATAAAATAATAATTCAAAAATCTAGGGGTGTTACATCCTACCCCCCTTAAAAGAATTTTTTCCTCAAAATTAAAATAACTTACTATTGGAAGGAAAAGTATGATAATGGTTCTAAGGGGTCTCCATAGTTGTCCTAGTCAAACATTTAACAAGCAGGTACAAACTACTATTCTACTTATCATCACTATCATAAAATCAAGTTATTACCTTTATTTGCTCCTTGGGTTGCTGCTCCGGCTTCAACTCTCATGGCAAAGGCCTGTCCTTGTCGAGGTGTTTCTGCCTGTTGTCTCGCCCGCTCGAACTGCGTTGCATGGTTGGGAAGTAGTCCTCGTGGATATCCTCCTTGAGCTGGTACTGTTGGTGCTGGTGGTGTTGGTGGGCCTCTTGTTAGGCAATCTCGAAGTTGATGCTGATTGGAACCACAGTTTAAATATTGGTCCAACCTTCTGCGACAATCATTTTGGACATGTCCTCTTCTTTTACAATATTGACAAACGGGAAGCTCCGGAATTGGGTATGTGGCAGTTCTTGGTGGTTGGTGTATGGTGTGTCTCTCTGGTCCTCCTGGTGATGCTTTATCCGATGGTGTCGCTGGTTGTGGTCGCTTCTCGTTGGTCCCCTTTCGCTGGATTCGCTCTAAACGTCGTGCTGCGGTAAGAACTCCGGAGTAAGTGGTAGGTGCAGCTGCTCCAATAAGCTCCTGTAGTCTATAGTTCAGCCCTTCGTAGAATTTCTTGGCCTTCTCTTCTTCGGTATGGATCAATGTAGGTGCGAAGCGGCTCAGTCGTAGAAACTCGGCGTTGTATTCTTCCACGGTCATGCTGCCTTGCTCGAGGTGTAAGAATTTTCTTCGAAGCTCTGCCTTGAAAGTGGCAGGGATAAACATCTCTTGGAAGAGTTTGGAGAACTCCTCCCAAGTGACCTTATCATGCCCAAGTCTTTTCTCCTCCGTAAGCCACCAATGGTGCACATTGCCGGTCAGCTGCATCCTGACGGCAATCATCCAACGATCTCTAGGTAACTCGGTTGCCTCCAATTGCTGCTCAATATTGGTGAGTCATTCATGAACTTCGGTGGGCTCCTCCTTGCCCAAGAACTTGTCTGGCTTCAAGTGGCAAAAGTTTGCAATGGTTCCCGTCGTCGTCTGGGAACTGGTGGAGTGTCTCTCTCTAGTGCTGACACGAGGCGATCCTCGATGTGCTCCGTCTGTCTTTGCTGGGCCTCCAACTGAACATGTTGTTGTGCTTGCATCATCACGTAGATGGTCTGGAAAAGCTGCTGGGGATCCATCGTCTGTCCAAGCTGGGGAAACATCGTCAGTGGAATCGGTGGCAGTGCTGGCATGGATGGGATGCCGTCTCTCCTGTCCCTCGGTGGGTGTGAAGTCGCTGGATCGTCTGGTTGGGTAGAAGAACCTCCAACCGGTGGCGGTATCGTGTCGTCATGAGTCACTATAGCGCCTTGCGGGATGACGGCGGTGTTCTCGTCATTGGCTTGCGGGTCCATTTCACTGCACTCAAACGAAACTTATAAGCTAAAGGAAAATTGATATCAAGCAGGATGCATGTCAAAAAAATAATTTCGAAGTCGAAATATAGAGTTCAAGGACGTGTAACAGTATAAAGATGTGGATGAGATCCTAAGGGTCTTTTCTATCCTATTCGCAGGCTCACATCGGTACAGTAACGTAACCGAAGTGACTAACGTAGACCTACATGGGCCACCACAAAAACAAGTAACGCCCTAGTCCCAAAATATGTATAGGACTAGGATACGGTACATGCCAGCAACACTTCACCAATGGGCCAAATCTCAAAATAAGCCCATTAGCGAAATGCTTAAGCTGTAAATCATGATAATCAACCCAGAGTATAATACAAGTCACAGGTACACAGCTAATCTCATCCACAGAAAATATGACACAATATATCAAGTCCAATAAAATGATACTAATAAAGAAATCTGTCCAACATGAAATATGAAAGTAACTGTGCGGGTAAGACATCCCGAAACCACAGTAAAAGAAATACATAATCCACTACATGTCCACCGAAAAGAAAGAAAATAAAATAGCAAGTCTATGAATGAAGAGACATGTCTCAAGAGAAGTCTTCAGCCACTATCTCGTCCTCCTGCGAAGGTATGTCACCAGTCTCGACTCCAGGACCATAAACCTCCGGGTACTCCTCGTATCTAACTAAGCCTGAAGAGATCACCAGGTCCTCAGAGGACTAGCAAGACACATAATATACATGCCTACTATACAATAAATAACATACGAGAAAATAGGAAATGGTACAAGAAATAAAGACTGCAAAGTAGTACAAGAATAAAATATAAGGAAATGGCATGCCGTCGAGAATCGTGCTGATAAACATGACTAAGAATAACTCAAAGTAAACCGCAGCTCAGTGGGGACTCACGGTCCTATAGATCACAGCTCAGTTGGGGCGCACGACCTATAGTAGGTCTCAATCGCAGCTCAGTGGGGGCTCACAACAGAGAGTAGTCAAGTATAGTCATCGTCTATCACAAGGTCCTCGCCTAGAACTACGAGTCAAGTCGTCAAGATGTCAATAAGTCAAGTCCAACTCAATTATGTCAAAGGGACACGATAGAGGCTAAGCAATACTATCACTAGACATGAACACGATAGAAAATATATGGCTAGTAACAAGAGAAAAGAAAGAGTAATAATCTACGTGCACATAAAACTAGAAAGTATCCATAATATCAAGCAAAAAAGAAATATGTACCAAGTGAGACACAAAAGAATAGCAGTATAGAATTGCATGTAAGTACTGTAAAGTTTGGCAAGGTGTACTTGCCTGGTGTAGACTCAACCACTTCTAAATAACCTGTCATATCAAATATCCGCGAAAGCTGAACTCCTGTAACTGTCCTCGGATGCTGAAACAAATATTTCCAATATTCCCAGAATAAGCAAAATAGCTAGGATAGGCTACCCATAAGTCCAATTCTGGACACAGGGGCAAAACGGTAATTTTGGGTCAAAACGGTATCCGCCGTTGGACCCGCTTTGCACCAAAAAGCATGCCAAAGTCAATGGTCTCTAAAGTTGTCAAACTATATGTCTACGGATTTGTTTTGACGATACGAACCCAACGGTATGTCCAATTTTGGATTCCGATGAGTCATGCACAAAATTGCCTGTTGAATCGGACCGTCGGGCCCGCAAAACGGCAATCCAATCAACTGTCTCGGAATCGGACCAAACTTGGCATACAGGAGCAAAAAAACGATACGGTCCTATTGGTGCAAGTTTCATCTCGATATGACGAACGTGCACAAATTAGTAATTGGAGAATTTCAAAAAGGGCCGATACGGTGATTTTCGACGGATGCGAATCAAATTCGTCGCGCACACGCGACCAATTTGAATTCCGTCAAAGCCCACACGTCCATGAAGTCGATACGCAGCTTTTGATGCTTACCGCTCATGACCACGTCGCCCGGATTGGCGGGACGCACGTTGTATCGGAGATTTTTATAATTTTCAAAAACAGTTTTAAAAGTTATTCGCCGATCTTTGATGACTGATTTCTATGTGCATAGTTTATAAAATTCGAAACTAAAAGTTAGGTTCTAAAGACCTATATTTTGTCTAACATCATGTTCAATTAGATTTTGAAAAAATCAAATCAGATTGGGAGATATTGGTCTTCCAACATGTGGCAAAAACTGATATTACAGAACACGAGTTCTATGGTTTTTCGTGAATTCGATCTCAGTTTCTCGTCGAAACCAGATCATTCCTTACCAAACTAATTGGTAGGGATCAAAGATGGTTAGGTTAGCTTCTAAACAAATCAAGTAGGTCGAGGTTTGGTCGAGTATGCTGGAAGAATTCTGATCGTGAAGAAGGGTACTGGACTGTCGCTGTGGCCGGCTGTCCCCTATTTTTGCGCGCGGCCGGCTGTCTCCGACG
This sequence comes from Iris pallida, assembly GCA_029216955.1. Lineage (NCBI taxonomy): Eukaryota > Viridiplantae > Streptophyta > Magnoliopsida > Asparagales > Iridaceae > Iris > Iris pallida. The sequence goes on from JANAVB010005796.1 coordinate 23,401,563, forward strand.
GCGTACGGCAGTGCTCCGGTGGTCGTCCACCGGGGGCAGTTGACGGGCAGGTGCGCAACCTCACATGGGTGGCTCGGGTTCGCGTGCACAGGCTGACTAAGGCTGGGGTCGGATTTTTGAGAAGCTTTCCCACCGCTATATATATATATATATTTTTTTTGCTTTTATATATATATATATATATATACAAGGTTTTTAAAATCTGATTTTAGATTGATTTAAAACCATATTCGATTAGGTTTTTGATTAGAATAGAGGAGAATCCAGTTTAGACGAGGTTAGAAAAGATTTGAATTAAAAAAAAAACCAAGATTTGGTCGAGATTGATCAAATCAAACAATAAAAAAAAATCGGTGTTAAAATCAATTAATAATATCCATATATAATGATAAGTACATATCTAAATACACCCAATAAAATCTCAAAAAAATCCCAATATTACCTATCCATATATTTAATTTATTTAAATATCTTTACATATGTATAGCAACTCAATTGGTGTTAAAATCAATTAATAATATCCAATAATAATAACGATGATTATTAAATCACAAAAAATCATTTTAATAATAATAAAATAATAAAAATTGTCCCAATGGGTGAACTTTACCACACCCCTTATTTGGGTCCAGAAAACTGTACAATTTTTTTATTAAACATTATTTAATAATAAAATACAATTTTTTGTACAATAATAAAATAATTAAAAACACAATATAAATTTCTAAAATAAATTAAGAAATATTTGCATACACATAAAATAGACCTACATGGTCGTCTTTGGTCCACTACATGCCTACATGGGCTTGGAATTGGTTTGGGTCCGGTTCGGGCTGACTGGGTACAACCGGGTCATCTAAAAATCAATATATTATCTAATAACTAATTAAATGATTTAAATGAGTCTTTTCACGACTTGGCCTGGTTTTCCTAGTTCGGGCATCACTATGGCTAGACCTACCTTAGCATGGCTAATACACCAGTCAAGGATTACTGCTACATCATCTGTGCCACAATTTCTATACGTCTTGTGCTCCAAAACTCAACAATGGCAAAGGTTATATTTAATAATAATTTAATTTTAAAAATACTCATAAATTCCATGAAGTCCTATTTAAATCAAATAAATAATAAAAAATAATTCAAAAATCTAGGGGTGTTACAGGATAATCTCATTGCATCTTGCTAGTAACTAGGCCTGTGATAACCCTAGTTAGTTAAAGTATCAAGCCGTACTCTTTGCTTGGCCATGATTGATTGGATGGAATCTAGCTCAGCTTAGTCTTGTCCTGATCCTGTACAAGATTGTGACATGACATGATTATTGATGCTTGTCTTAACAATAACGATCGGGGGTCCAGTTCTGTTCAGGCGAAGGGTTACAATCCCGATCCTTGTTTGGTTTAAGGGTTGTAACCTGGCTCCTGAAGCAGTTCTGTGTCCTCTCTTCGTTTATTGTCTTATTGTAACCCCAGGCCATGCTCGTCATGTTTTATCTTACTTCAATATCATGATTATTTATATTCGCCTTAACAATAAAGATCAGGGGTCCAGTTCGGTTCAGGCGAAGGATTACAACTCCGGTCCTTTTTTGGTTTAAGGGTTGTAACTTGGCTCTCGGAGCAGTTCTGTGTCCTCTCTTCGTTTATTGTCTTGTTACCTTACCAATAGTATTTGAGACGGGTTTCTATTCAGGTGAATGGTAACAACCCCGGTCCTTGTTTGGTTTAAGGGTTGTGACCTGGCTACTTGAATGGTTTTCCCGTACTCAGTTTACTGTTGTTATCTCTATTATTATCGGTTCTTATTTATTATCTTTAGTATTCTATTATGATATGCTGGTTTTAGTTCCTAAGTGAAGCCTTCTTTGTGGCACTTGCTCTTTCTGGGTTCTGACCCAGCTGGTTTTGTGTGGCCAGATATCAGAGCAGCTCCAAAGGATCCACCTGTCTTCCAGCCAGATGGTGACCACCAGGCGTAACCTTGGCAACGAGTGGGTTTCTTTTGTCCTCCCACTTATTTGTAAAATTATTCTTTTGGAGGCGTTTAGCCGATGAGCATATGTTAGCTCGGTTGCACCTTTATTTACTGTCTGCCTACGGGCTGTAACATGATTGACAAATCCTAGGGTTGATCATGTATGACCAGAACTCTTGCTAGTCTTGACGTTTTGTACGACTAGCTTCATGATCGGCTGAATATGTAATGTTTGGGACGCCTTACGATTGTATATTTGGAGATCTTGTATCTTGTAACTTTTACTTGCTTGTGATTGAGACAATAGGCTTGTTCTTGACCATAGGAGACTGATGGCTTGTAGTTAAACCCTCATGTATCTAGACAGCCTGACCGTATAGCGAGGTGGGTTGCACTTCAATATACATAGCTGGCTATGTCCGCCCCCGCTCTCTAGTATTCTTGTTCTGGGGCGTTACAGTATCGGCAGTAGAACACTGTCAAGTACCCAATAAATATCTACAACATCTAGATGATCTATAATAACAATATGTACTCCAATCATAAACATCTAAGAAGATATAAATAAGAAGAGATAACAGTATCAGTAGAACATCTAGAATCTACAAAATGATCATATGAGACAAGAATGTATCAGAGACAAAACAATAACAAAAACTAAATAAAACTACTAGGGCCTAGAACTCCCGGGGGACAACTCACGGTGAAAGAATATCGAGATCCGTCTCAGCTAGCATCATCCTGTAGTCCAATAATGTTGGGATAACAATTCCTAAAATTTGTCAACATATCCAGTCAGGATTGGAATGAGCAGATCTTCAATAACAGTTCTAGTTAAATGATAAAGAATATGTAGCAGTAAATAGAGAGAATATACAGGGTAAAGTGATACGTACATAAACATGGTAAGAAATATTGTAGTTCTCCGTCCATATATCGTGCCCTATTTTCGTCCATAGGGTGCGCGAGAAAGGAACACTATCGCTACCGATTCAGTCGGGACCGATAGGTCGGGATTGGTTGAATCGGTCGAACGGGAACGATTAAATTAAGATCCTTTTCTCGTTATAGAAAGGCTTCTTTAGAATCAATTTCCATATTCAGCGGGTTGTGCCTCAAGGATTGGCTATACGGCTGAGTCGGAAGAGACCTTTCGTTGCTCTGGTTTTCATGCCACACTTGATTTGGCTTTGGCTAGGTTTTAATGAATGCATTTTCGTGAATGTTTTAGATGGTTTTTATGTCTTACTTTTTCGTACTTCGCATTCATATCGAATCCTTTGAATAATACAGTGTTCTAATCAGTTGTTTATGCGATTGCAGCTGATCGTATAGGCGACGTCTAAGCGCAGCCAACCAGTCCCTTGCTTGAAGTAAAAGACTATGGTGAGTGGCTGACCTCCTTCACCTCGACCCTCTATTTCAAAAACAAGAACTAAGATAACTGCAACAAATTATAATGATTTACTCGAAAAATACATGTTCTATGCTCAAAAAGAGAAGATATAAGGTTCAAGAAAAGAGATAGAATTATTTCAGGATCTGCAAAACTAAGTAAATGACTCAATTACATAATATTCCAAACGATACCATAAAACATGCTTGAATAACTTGTTAACTTAAGCACGGTCATGGACAACTTGCGCGCAAGGCTTCCCTTCCTCGAACGACAACCCGAGGCCATGGTACCGTTTTGGCCTAGGAGGAATGCAAGATAGCTGTGATGGATGCTAGCATGGGTCATTCGGGACTTTCAGCGGGGCTAGCTACCCGCGCTGAAAGGGGGGACGTCTCGACCAGGCTATACGTCCGTGATGGCTTGAATTGCCAGTAACCCACACTTGCACATAAATTATAAGCTTGTTATAAATATGACAGGAAAGGAACATGGTAAGTTACGCTGCAACGGCATACTCTGCCGTGGGAACAATGTATAGTAAGTTGTGTTTTATTGCCTATCGAATGTTTGTCTCTTAACATATTAACATACAAACCAATCAGGATGGTTAGAAAAATCACAAAATGGCTAACATGTTTTTATAAAAATGCTTGAACAAATGGAAGCTTGGGTTTAATTAGCCACTTGCCAGTACATGTAATCGTAATGACCCTCGCTATCCGCAGGTGCCACGAATCCTGCCAACTAACCAAGACGACGTTCGTGTTTTGAAGCTTCGATCGCGCGTCAAAAACTCTCACTACTTAAATTTTGAAGACTCTCTGCATCAGTCCAAGAAACATGTCTCGGCTTCCCTCCATTCCAGGTGGCTGGAAAACTTTTGTTATAAATTGAGGGATATATGTATGGAACGACTATCTTATCGGCGTTCATTTTGTAATCGAGTCATTTTCTAAAACCCGTACGACATGATTGTAATAGAGTCTTGTAAATGATGTCTATTATCAATAAAATAAAAAGTTTCTCTGCCTCAATGTATTGTTCAATTTTTCTGCATACTCTCTTAGCTTTTGTGTTTTAGATAACCTTATGACTATGCCTTGTGCGATTTCAACCTAGGTTGGTACGACATCACGCCCGGAGGAGGAATATTGATTCTTCGAAATCGAGACGTGACATAATGGTATCAGAGTACGGCTTTACGTCCTTGGGCTCCAGTCTCGAGTCTCTAGTCTCGAACAATTGACCTCTTGTCGATGAAAGAATTGTTCCATAAGGTGAAACCATGATATTTTCTGAAACTAACGAGAGTTGCTTTTATATTCTAGAAGCTGGAGAAGCTGCGGCCGTGAACGAGAAGAGTGCCTCGAGCAGCTCGAGTAGCTTAAGGCCTAAACCCTCGAATGCCCCTATGGAACGTATGTTACGTATGCTAGAGGTGCAACAACGTTAGGCCGAGGCCAACAAGTGCCAGAATGAGCTTCATCGATAGCAGACGGAGGAACGGCAGACTCAGTTTAAGAACCCATTCGAGGCCCAATTCAAGTTACAGCAGAAGCAGCCTGACACTCTTCAGGAGATAGTCTAGACAGTTGTGGCCAATTACAATAATTTTACGACAACGCCTACCATGATCGAGCCTACAGTCCGACCGAATGAAATCAAACCAGAAGTGCCCGAGCGTCTACTTGTAACACCAAGAAGTTCCAACTTCTAGGTATCAAAAATTACGAAGAATTGTCGCACTTCCTTCAACGGTACTGAAGATCCCACTCTAGCGATCGACTGGTTGGAGGAGCTGGAAGACCGATTTGAACTTCTTGGTGTCGATGACTCAAAGAAAGTCACATATGCACAACTTCTACTGCGATTGAACGTGCATGATTGGTGATCCCTACAAAAGCGAGCAATCCGACATGAAGATGAGACATTGGTGATTCCTTGGGCTACATTCAAAAAGGCATTTGAAATTGAGTACCTTCCTGCAGCCGTTCGACTGGAAAAAGAAAATGAATTTATGTAGTTGAAGCAAGGAAACATGATGGTGTGGTAATATGCAGCAAAATTTAATAAATTAGCCAAATTTGCTTGAGCATTCTTGCCGACAACTAAGAGTCACGCTCGACGGTTCAAAGTGGGACTGCGTCTATCTATCTCTGCCCATGTATCGGTGCCTGAATACGAGACAATGGGTGAGTCTCTGAATCACGCTCTCCGCCTTGAGCGCCAATGTAATGCCCCGCTCTGCACGGCGTATTACGCTGAGACGTTGACTCGAAGAGTCACGTTGACCAAATGAAATATATCGATACGAATCGATACAAGAGTTACGTTGTCCCGAACAACGCATCGAATTAAGTCGATGCGAAGAGTTTCTTTGCCCCAAAGAATGCATCGAGTGAATCGATGCGAAGCGCCGCGTTGCCCCGAAGGATAAGTACGTTGGGACGGCTCGAAGATTCTAAGAAATCGAATCGAGCAAGGTGCAAGTCCGAATAGATACATGTATTGATTTTAGTTCGTTTCATGTGCAGGTTATACGTTTACACAAAAATATTAGAGGTCGACATTTTGCCTATTTTGCGACGAGTTCGCGAAACTAAATCGTCGACTTGTGACGGACCAGGACTTGGGCACGGTAAGCCAAATCGGACGTATAGTTCAATGAAGCACGAAGTGCTCGAATGGCTAAGTCAGGAGAGTTGGCCGTGCAGTAAAGTTATGAAATCGAGCCGCATCGGCTCGGCAAAACGATAAAGGCGTATCAACTCAAGTTGGGAGGATTGACTCTTCTTTTTACTCCTTCATACGATAAGTCAAAATATATCATTGTATGCTAAGTTAACCTATCGACGCCACGGGCGTGGTCCGATCGGAAGATAAATCATAGTGTGTGTCAAATACTAAGTTAGTATAATCGAAATGAAACGTGCATCGAATGTACGAGTCGCTATGAAATATTGGATATCGCAAAGGCGAGCGCCTCGGTGTGCAAGCTGTAAGAACATGGGATAACTGTATTCGGCGAGTGCCTTAGTGCACGAACCATACCGTGCCTTCGTGCACAAGTTAGAAAGGCTAGAACATTGAAAGACAATAGGCGAGCGCCCTAGCGCGCAAGCCCCAAATATTGAACACTAAGTTATAGAACATGGAAATACGGCTTCGATGCGTGTATCAAGTGTACGACACGAGTGAAAAGATGATAAATGTGTCGAAACATGCCTACGTGCACAAGATCATGAAAGATGGATTCGTTGCGAAAGAATACAGTTGTGGCATGAATGTGGTGCGACTGTCGGATATGACATGATGCCTCGAAAGGTGTTCGGGACCTTCGGGTCGTTCGGTTGATGAACATTGAGTTGAGTCATGATGCCATTGAACATTGAAACGAAGTATGAAACGTAAGAACATAGAAAGTTAACGAAAGAAATACAGGATAATAAAGTCTGAGTCTTGGACTCAAGACTATGCTTGGTTGTTTGAATAATAATAATAGTTTGTTGCATGGTCGAATGTAATGGACTTGAGATAATTGCGATATCTTCCATGCATGTAACGTTCCCTCCGAACGGGTGCATCGGGGCACCGGGACCGTTCGACCTAGGAGGGATATATTCTTTGATAGACGCACATCTGTAAAATGTTCGATTAGCACCCGGTTAAAGATGTGAGAAGCCAAAAATGATGGTATGTGGCGCTAAGTTTCGGTTGTTTGGGATAGCAACCCAACCCGTGAAACGTCGGGCTACCCAAATTTGAAAAGAAAAGAAGGAGAGAAAAGAAAGTAAAAAATAAATAAAAGAAACTCCTTTAGTCCATTCCGGCGCGGATACGCCAAGACCTTCATATAGCTGAGGAACAATGGGTTGAAAGTGTAGGCACATATGTGTCCCGCATACATAGATCCTTCTTACAGATGCACTTATAATATGACACGGAAGGAATGGGGCGTATTCACCTTGCGTCCGTGCAAGGGCGAGTGCGTCGACTTGGTAAGTCGTACCACAAAACAAACACAAGATTGCTGGTATGCTTGCCTATTCAATTCGAGTAACATGCTTTCCATGATAACATGCTTTACGCTTTTGAATATGCCATAAAATTGACCCTAAGAAGAACATAGAAAGATCATAAGCTAAGTTGCATGATTCAACATAAATACTACAATGTCGGTTTAGAATGAAGGTCTTTGTAACAGTACATGCGATGACGAACATGCTGATCCCCCACCAGCTTTCAGCAGGGCGCAGGGAATGGATTGCCCACGATGAAGCGTTGCTTGAACGCATTGAGGCTTGGAATGCCGAAGCGTATTGAAGCGTACGATCGCATTGACGCTCGGACTTGCAACAAGATTGATGCAGCCGAGATATAGAAGGCATAATGTATAGAACAGTGAAATCCTTTGTGGGCAAGAGAGAACCTGAGTGTTGTAGCCAACCTGGCATATATAGTTGGTCTATCGTAAGCCTTTGTAATCTCAAGTTCGAATATCAATAAAGAGAATTGTTTCGTATACTTTGTTCCTTTCGATGCTAACATAAATTCAAAGATAACTATTTGAGAACTTGTCATCTTGCCTTGCACGAGCGCAACTCCAGGATCGTGCGACATCATGCCTCTTGTGAGGACGATGATTCGGGTGATTCCGAGTCAGGGCGTGACAGATTGGTATCAAAGCACTAGGCTCAATTTCTTTTGGACGCTTGCATCATTTCAATTCTAAAAGTTGTCTACCACCAATCAAATCACTCTTGACTCTACTCGATGTCGTACTGGATGTTCCATACAATAAGTCTAATATAAATCGTATAATTTTGCCGCATGTGTTTTGAAAATTACATGATATTTGCTAAGAAAGTCGCTAAAGATTTATTGCATTGAATGCAACGAGCCGTCAAAATGTTAGTTGCTACAAGTGCAACAAATTGTGAAATACGAATTGAGATGTTGTTGCAATGTAACATGTTGAATGAGAAATAAAACCATACACGACGTGGATTGGGTTGTGAATATTGGTTGCACCAATGCTGGAACTTAAATAATGTGTTGAAATGAAAGTGACAAGCCAATATCGAATATGTCGAACGGATTTAAGCATTGACTTTGAAAGTCGGAAATAAATCTTTGTACGAGGTACAATAGATGTCAGAAAATATGTTGTTGCACGATGTGCAACGCGTATCGGAAGTAAATTGTTGCATGTGGTGCAACGCATATCAAAATAAATCGTTGCACAAGACACAACAGAAGGAACTGAAATCGTAAATCGATAGAACGAATCGTTCGGTTGCACACCAAACTTATGTTGGCAAACGAGAACATTAATCGAGTTGTGTCGGATTTGATTTAATCAAAGTTACGATTGTGATCAAGCACGATCACTGCAGAAATCATGAGTCGGAAGAGATTGTTGGTTTATACTATGTATAATTCGAGGGAAATGGCTTAATTTCTGAGTGGTATATGCCATACCACGTATGCGATGAATGACTCGATTCCGAGTGGTATGTGGTATACCACTTGTGTGATAAATTGCATCGACGTGTTGTGAAAATTACGGAAGGTTTGTCCGCAACGGACGAAAGAGTACCGAGACTCGATTGGAAATTTGTATGATGGTATATTGATGCAAATGTTCTTCGAAGATCGGTTAGGACGATAAGGCGAGACTCATATCAATGAATGATACGTCGGGCGAGAATTATAAGTCGTCGGATGACCGAGACTAGCGGAACGATTATGCCTTGAAGCAATAATCGGATGGACGGGAAAGGAAAACTTGAACTTACAAACGAGTCGCACGACTTGCGATCTCGATAGAAATGTTGGGCGGAGGAAATTATAATCGAATCGCATGACTTGTGACTTCGGTGAGAAAGTTGGTTGACGTGAGTAATCGTGCCTAAGAGATAGTTGGTTACGTTACTGCGAAACTCATTTGAGTACGACTGAAAAACATGCGAAACTTAGAGGGCGAGATCGTATGACTTGAGGGTTCGATGTTGGATAATTGGTAACTCAGTTACGCGATCAAAGTATAGCAGGTTGCGGCGAATCAAAAAACGATTTGATGCGTGTGGAAAAGCTTGTTACGAACTTGGATGTATACGATGCGAGTTAAGTTGACGTTGAAACGGATTCACAGTTGACCCTTACGCTATCAAAATTGATACGACGTATCGAGATCGATATGTAAGGAAACATAAGCACGATGCGAGAATACAAAATGGAGTGCGCCTTGCGCTATCAAAATTTTGTAAGTAACAATATGAGAAGGAACGAACCAATTGATCATAAACTTTATGATTGATCAAGACGAGACTATATGTCATCGGCGATTGCTCGATGTATATAGCATCTCGTGTGTCGATCGCAATTAAGATACACTCGAACTCAATGCGAGTAGATGCGTCATGAATAGCAGAATCATCGACGGTAGTGTGTGGCTTTACTCGGAGGATAGTTGCATATCAGTTGTGCCGATAGAAATAGTTTTGTCCAAAATCAGGTAGTCGCATAAAAATCGTCGGAACGTAATTTTGCTCCGAAATAAGATATAGCATGGTTCGTAGTAAACTGTCCTTCATTGATGATCCATAATTATCGAGCATAGCTTCGGGGCAGCTGACCCTAGAATACTTGACCGTCAAATCAAATTGAATATTGCAGACCGTAAGATGACCTATGCGATATCGCGTAGGAAATTGCATCGATAACAAATATAACATGGTGCATGTTGACAATAAGTCTAGGTGATCGAGAATTATTAGAACAACTTTCGATTGCGAATGATACAGTTAGATTTTGAGTATTCGTCGGATGAATGCTTGAATGGTTATGTTGGTCGACGATCGAACTAGAAATTCACCAATAAACTTGGTGATTCGGATAGGCGATTACGAGAATCGTACCATACACGAGAGAGAACAATAAGGGAATGACTTACGAGTTATGTCGTTAGATTCTGATTCACCTTGCAATTGAGCTTGCGTGAATCAAACTTATATTCAACGTTGTGAGACGAACAAGTATAGAATTTGGTTAGAAATTTCCTACTTGATATGAATCGAATGTAAGACGCATCGTAAAGACCTTCGTGCTAAGGCGATCATTGCCTTGAGCACCGTCGCATCGATATAAATTGTTACGTCGGATAGATTGTGGCCTTTGTGTAATATCAATTTAAAGTTGCATCGGGAGAATTTAAGCACGGTATCTAGGTAAGTAACCTAGCGGGCGTAGTGCCGAATATTGATAAGGAAATCGTATCGAGATAAGTTGTATAGCCAGACTTCGGAAATAGTTGGGTGGCGAATTCAAACGTGAGGCGTTGCGAAGGATCGTTGCGATCAGATGCACGACGACTCGTTGCGACGCATAGAATTGATTATCCATACAAAACATACGAAATGAGAAATGCGATTTTGAATCGCGTCGCATGTAGTGACTTTGTTGAATGAATCACCTATGTATCGAATATACGTATGCGATAAATTTTTGAGAACAGTTGCTAAAGATACGCCCGATCGAGAGTACGAGATGGCAAGCATAGGATTGAAATATACCTGTTAGCTTTGTTCCAATTTGCTACGACTGGACTTGGTCGAAATACATATATCTTCGGGATGCCTTGAATATAGGTACGGATCCAAATCGAGTTGTATACAAAATTCAAATCAAGCTGTAGGAAGAACTTTAAAATGTTAATAAAAATCTTGCGAGATAGTATGAAACTGAACAACATTAGTTGGACGAGATCGTGAAACGATCTATAAAACACTTAATCGGAGTGTTGGCTTTGGTTCGAGGACGAACCTTGTTTTGAGTGGTATATTCTGTAATGCCCCACTTCCCACGGCACATTACGCTAAGACGTTGACTCGAAGAGTCACGTTGACTGAATAAAATATATCGATGCGAATCGATACGAGAGTTACGTTGTCCCGCACAACGCATCGAACTAAGTCGATGTGAAGAGTTGCCTTGTTCCAAAGAATGCATCGAGTGAATCGATACGAAGCGCCGCATTGCCCCGATGGATAAGTGCGTTGAGACGGCTCGAAGATTCTAAGAAATCGAATCGACCAAGACACAAATCCAAATCAATGCAATTATTGATTTTAGTTGGTTTCATGTGTAGGCTATATGTTTACGCAAAAATATTAGAGGTCAAAATTTTGCCTATTTTGTGACGGGTCCGCAAAACCAAATCGTCGCCTTGCGACGGACTGGGACTTGGGTACGGTAAGCCAAATCGGATGTATAATTCAATGAAGCACGAAGTGCTCGAATGGCTAAGTCAGGAGAGTTGGCCCTGCAACAAAGTTCTGAAATTGAGCCGCATCGGCTCGGCAAAATGACAAAGGCGTATGGACTCAAGGTGGGAGGATTGACTTTTCTTTTTACTCCTTCATGCGATAAGTCAAAATATATCATTTTATGCTAAGTTAACCTATCGACGCCACGGGCGTGGTCCGATCGGAAGATGAATCATAGTGTGTGTCAAAAAGTTAGTACAATCAAAATAAAATGTGCATCGAATACATGAGTCGCTATAGAATATTGGATATCGTAAAGGCGAGCCCCTCCGTACGCAAGCCACAAGAACATTGGATAACTATATTCGACGAGTGCCTTAGTGCACGAACCATACCGTACCTTCGCGCACGAGTTAGAAAGGCTGGAACATTGAAAGACAATAGGCGAGTGCCCTAGCGCGCAAGCCCCGAACGTTGAACACTAAGTTATAGAATATGGAAATACGGCTTTGATGTATGCACCAAGTATACGACGCGAGAGAAAAGATGATAAATGTGTCGAAACATGCCTACCTGCACAAGATCATGAAAGATGGCTTCGTTGCGAAAGAATACAGTTGTGGCATGAATATGGCAGAACTGTCGGATATGACATGATGCCTCGAAAGGTGTTTGAGACCTTCGGGTCGTTCGGTTGACGAACATTGAGTTGAGTCATGATGCCATTGAACATTGAAATGAAGTATGAAATGTAAGAACATAGAAAGTTAACGGAAGAAATATGGGATAATAAAGTCTGAGTCTTGGACTCAAGACTATGCTTGGTTGGTTGAATAATAATAATAGTCCGTTGCATGGTCGAATGTGTGAAACCAAGATTTTAGGATGTGTGATTTTTATTATTATTATTATATAATATTATTACTATTATTATTATTCTATTATTATTATAATTATTATTTAGTCGAATTTAGAAAAACATTATTTTTAAAATCATCGTTGGTTTTTATTGTGGCCCTGCCCCGACCCCGAGTCCGGACTCCGAACCCGAGTTTGAACCAGATTCGATTTCCCAAAACCGACCCTGATCCAATTCTTTTATTTGTTTGGAAACCCTAATTATAATCTAGTAATAATTGTTAGTAAAAAAATAATAAAAGCCATCTGGCTTGGTCTCCCACGACCAAGCCAGCACCCCTAACTTCACTCCCCCACTTCAACTCTCCTTCACAACTTTCCCTACAATTCAGCACCCACTCCCTCCTCTCCTTACAACTCCACTCATCCACGTTTATTAAACCTACTCACCAGCAACACTTCCCACTCCCATTCCATTCTCAACTCTCCCCACTCCCATTCCATTCTCACTCTCCCTCTCACTCACACCCAGCCCCTTCCCCTTCAGAGCTCGGCTCCACCCGAGCCCTCCGGCCAACCCCGAACTCCGGCGCCCGACCAGGCCGTCCGCACCCAACTCCGCCCGGCGCCACCTCCCCTCTCGACCCGTGCCCACATCCGGCAGCGAGCTTCCCGCACCCCCAGGCCGCATCCCCGGCCCCGATCGGGACCCGCGACACCGATGCCCAACCGGCCCTGGCGCCGCCCCCCTGCCGTGCGCCTTCCTGTGGCTCCGCCCGCAGCCGTACCCCCGTCGGCCTCCTCCGGCGCTGTTCGCTGCCCTATCCCAGTTTTTGCGAGCCTCCCGTGCTTCGCTAATCCAAACAGCGCTGTCCGCGGGTTTTCTGACCTGCTGTCCGTGCTTTTTCGTGCCCGGATCTCGCTGTCCAGCGCAGCCGTACCCCGGCGAGGCGCTGTCCCAAGCCGGTCCACTGTCCGTAGATTTCTTTTCTTCTTTATAAACATCTGAGAGCTCTAGCCGAGCAACCCAAGGTATAATTCCTTTATCCCGTTCCATTTTCGGTACTCAATGATGAAATTGGTCCCCGATTCCCTCCCGGGAATTCGGTTTTAGGTCGACGTAGTGACTTCGGATTTTCCTGGAGACGTTTCTGTGATGTTCTGTGGTTATTTCAGATTTTTCTAAAATGTGTTTTCTGGATTTTTGGGTGTTGTGGTTTCCAATTTCATTTCGGAATTTCCGATTATATTTTGGGTTCCGACTAAGCTTCGGAAATTATTCTGTGAATTTAATTTTGTGTAAAAATGGTTTTGGAAGTTAATTCTTGGGGTTTTCCCTTGTTTGGGATAATTGTTGGAATTGTTGGCGCATTTTTCCAATTTTGGGTTATCCCGAATATAGAGGGAATGCTGCCCAAATTTTTATAAAATTTTATAAATGAGTTTTAAATTGGTTTTCAGAATTATTTATTTAAATGAATTTTTGGGCGACGACCATACCGGTCCGTGGGCCCTAGCAAAATGCAAACAAAATCGGTCAGGCCGGACGTTGAGGCATTAGCTAACTATGACGATTGGACCAAGTATGAGACTCCTAAGATTTAATTTAATTTAATTTTAGTTTTGTTTTTGATATTTAAAATACGGGACTTTAGTCAGAGCTAACTAATTTTCTCTTATTTTATTTATGTAAAGTTTGTAAGGGCATACGCCCGTATTTCTATTTTGTTAGCTGTGCCCCTGTATTGCGTAGTCTAGGTTTTTCATTTCTTTTCTTGGTTGTTTTTTCTTTATTTTCTGGTTGGTTTTATTCTTCGTAATTAGGCGCTTAGTTACAAAATGGCTAATAAATATTTTGTATAAATTAATAAGGATTTTTTACGATATAATAACTTGAATAAAATATTGATAATTAACAAAACCCACGTTTTATCGTTAAAAGAAAATGTAGTTTTATACGTATAATATTAAAAATACAAAGTTTTGCAAAGTAACCGGTAACGACAATGTTTCCAAGTAAAACCAGAAACTGGCTATCCAACTAAATGAGAACCAACATAGCACGCGTCGTTAACCGTTAGCAGTAGATTAAATAAAAGAACTTAAAACTTGACTAGGACCTGCTACTAGAAATTGCAACTAGCACACATAGCTTGGTTTCACAATGGTTCTAAGTCAAGTTCTCCAACTGTAGGATCTCGGAGACGAACCTAGCATCTTCCCGGAACCAACATCATTTCCAGTCATAAACAAAGGCAAGTACGGTTGTGTTATTGAGTAATTTAATTAGTAATTGTAATCTGCATGCTTAAACCACATTGTTACATGGACTCTCTCCTAGAGTATTGATTGACATTGATTGCTTGTGGGATATTGGGGAGTAGTGTAGTGTCTATGACCAATACCCCAAATAGTATAATGATTGTGTTAGCTTACCCCTCGTACACACGGGGATAAGCCATATCGTATCGCTAGGATACAATTGTACAACCCAAGCCGGTCATAGTTATTATCTACTCAAATCATATTATTTTCTATCGTGTAGAATTATTGGAAAATATTATTTCAAAATTGTTTAATACTATAAATTTTTAATTATTAGTTGAAATGTTTAATTTTCATAATTGTACTTTGCTCCCTCCTGACTGGAGATAACATTTTTAGGGGATTTTGAGGATGTTGAGCTGTTATACAACAGCTATTATGACCCAGTTCTGTACCCTGTGGTGTTGCCAGAGTCCCCATTGGAGGACGCAGGACCTGAGGCCGACGAGCCGAACGCTTAGCTAGACTTTTTCTGTTTCCAGTTTTGTTGTTTGGAATTTTCGTTAATTTGAATTCAGTATTCATTTTATTTCTTTTACTTTCGAGTTGTATTTATTTAAATATTGAATAAAGTTTTAAATTCCCGAATATTCAGTTGTGACAAATGTATGTAGATGTTGTTGTGATTACCTGCTAATGGAACAACTTACTGCCGCCGTCTCACAACGGTGCAGGTTGGACATGATCCGGTTCGACACATTTAATTTGGATCGGGTCGTGACATATTTTTAGTGGTGGCCTATGCAGGTCATAAAACAACAACTTAGGAAAACATACCTAGAAACAATTAGAACACTAGAATATTGATTTGACACAACATAGGTCCGAATTATATATATAAATATTTTTGTTTGATTATAGACTGGTAGGATACCTTGCTTATGTTTGCATCATAAACCTTCCAGAGTATGGCCAAAGGGAGACTACCCGTTCCGGCCGTGCTGAAGATGAGGTGTCATCTACCAATGACACACCACCTTATCAAGCACGTCGGGACCAACCTCCCTTGTAGCTGACTGACCGTCTCCATACTGCACCAGCACCCCGTCCCGTTTACGATACTACAGCGCAAACGACAGAACCGGTGCTTCCCGAACTGAGCCCCAGTCCCCTGCGGTAGTGTCCGCACCAGCTGCCCCACCAGTGCCAGTAGATCCCACCGATCTAGTGGGCATGCTACGAGGAGTGCTTGAAGCACAGAGAGCCCAAGCAGAAGCTCATCGAGAACAAACTACAGCCCAAGCTGAAGCCCATCGCGAGCAGACCGCGATCATGAGAGAAGGCATGGAGAATGCCCGCAACGTGGCTATGGCTGTCCTCGAGAGTGGAGTAACCACTTCATTGGAGCCACGACCTGCCAAGATAAAACATAAATCCAGGAGTTAAGTTATGTATCATTTAGGTCATTCTTTTGATTAGAGGCGTATTATTACATAAGGGTCGGAGATATAGAGAGTTTCAAGAAGCAGGGCCCTCGACCTATCAAAGGAACCGAGGGTATCATATACGCCGATGAATGGCTAGACAGCATGGAGCATCTCTTGAGCGTCGCTCGACTCCCAGAGGACCTCAAGGCCGAAGCAGTAGGACTCCAGCTGCAAGATGTGGCAAGCACCTGGTATCGGAATGAACCCTGACTCCAGGACAAGTAGCTTGACTGGGACACCTTCAAGAGGCTGTTCCGCAGGAAGTTCTTTCCAACATCAGAGATAAGGGAGATAGAAAGACAGTTCCAGGACCTGAAGTAAGAAAACATGACGGTTGGAGAGTATGCGGTAGAGTTCGGCTGACTTAGCCGCTTTGTCCAGAACTTGGTTGCTGACCCCAAGGATCGTGCTGAAAGATTCAGGTATGGACTAAGGGAAGAAATTCGCACTCCTTTGATCGCAGGTGGCGCCAAGGCATATGAAAAGATTTTAAAATGAGCTCAGGACGTGGAGAAGAGCCAGCCTTCTCGTTCAAAAAGGGAGTATCCTAGAACAAGCAACTTCCAGGGTAACCAGAAGAGGCCCAACAACAACAACAACATGCCTTCGCACCATCAGTAGCAGCACCATCAAGTAAGGACCAATAAACGAGCGCCTCAGAAGCAGATCCCTGTCTGCGATTAATGCAAAAGGCCAGGACATCAGGCGCTCATCTGCAGGAAGAGGCTAGGATACTGTCTAGTTTGTGGGTCTGCCACCCACCAAGTGAGGGACTGCCCCACAGCATCCAACCGGACTGGAGCAACTCAGCAAAGTGCTCCCCTACCCACTCAGCAACAACGGTTCGGACAACACCAGCAGAATATCGGGCAAGCTTATGCCGTAACAGCAGAAGATCAAGAACCAGAGCAGGAACCCACCGCTGATGTCATCACAGGTTCCATTTATGTGTTTTTACATCCTGCTCTAGCATTATTTGATTCGGGTGCATCACACAGTTTCATATCATCAAAGTTTATTTTTACACACCACCTAAATACGGGACTTAGCAAGATGATTATTATAGTTATGACCGGTGGTGGACCCATACCCATCACCGAGGCTTGTAACTGTCCGATAACTATCTCAGGCCACAAATTCTTAACATCCTTACTTGTGATGCCCTTGCCCAACTATGATGGTGTCCTAGGGATGTACTGCTTAAGTGAGTAGCACGCGCTGATAGATTGTCATAGAGGATGTGTAATCTTCAGCCCACCAGGAGAACCGGAGTTTAAAATCTCTCGAGCTCCGGAAGACATGAAGAGTGTTACCTACTCCTCTATCACCGAAGAACCCGGGCCTCCTCACCCTATCATAGCAGAATTTATGGACGTCTTTTCAGATAGTCTTTCAGGATTGTCGCCAGATCGGGGTGTGGAATTCACCATAGACCTAGTACCCGGCTCTTTCCCTATTTCTTGGGGATGCCACAGAGTCAACCCCAAGGAAGCAAAGGAGATGAAGGACCAGATTGATGAACTGAAGGCACAAGGATTTATCAGAGACAGGACTTCACCCAAGGGAGCACCAGTTTTGTTCGTCCCCAAGAAGGATGGAACCGTGCGGATGTGCATTAATTACCGGGCGCTGAACAACATCACCATCAAGAACAAGTACCCTCTACCCCGGATCGATGACCTGTTTGATCAACTAAGTAGAGCTAAGGTATTTTCGAAGATAGATCTCAGATCAGGCTACCACCAAATCAAGGTCAGAAAGGAGGATATCCCGAAAACGGTATTCAACACCAAGTATGGGCAATTTGAATTCTTGGTCATGCCGTTTGGACTGACGAATCCTTCTGCGATATTCATGAACCTCATGAACAAGGTCTTCCATGAGTACCTGGATCAGTTTGTTGTTGTCTTCATCAATGACAAACTGATCTACTCGAAGACTGAAGAAGAGCATGAAGAGCACCTGAGAAAAGTTTTGAGCACCTTGAGGAAGGAGAAGCTCTATGGTAAGCTATCTAAATGCAAAATCTTTTTAGATAAAGTAGAATTTCTGGGCCATGTTGTCACAGAGAAAGGAATTTCGGTGGATCCAAAGAAGATAGCTGCTATTGAGAAGTGGACTGCACTAAGTTCGGTTGCAGAAATCAGAAGCTTTTTGGGTTTAGCTGGCTACTACCGAAAGTTTGTGAAGGATTTCTCCAGGATTGCCGAGCCGATGACGAAGCTCACCCGGAAGAACAAATAATTCATTTGGTCTGAAGCTTGCCAGTCAGCTTTTGAGGAACTGAAGAAGAGGCTTACAATGGCGCCGATACTTGCGCTACCCGCAGGTACCGGCGGTTTCTCAATTTATAGTGATGCTTCTGGTAAGGGATTGGGATGCGTTCTTCAACAACATGGGAAAGTAATTGCTTATGCATCTAGGCAATTACGGACTCATGAGAAGAATTATCCCATACATAATTTGGAGCTTGCAGCGGTGATATTTGCATTGAAGCTATGGAAGCACTACCTTTATGGAGAGAGAGTAGAAATATTTACAGACCACAAAAGTCTTAAATATGTTTTCACTCAGAAAGAGCTGAACATGCGACAGAGACGATGGCTGGAGCTGATGAAGGATTTCGACATCAACCTGCAGTATCATCCGGGTAAGGCTAATATTGTTGCAGATGCACTTAGTCGATACCCGATGGCAACGTTCTTGACCAAGGAGCGTCATTTACTGGAGGACATAGAAAAGCTTGGACTGGAGATTGTACTGCCCGAAGAAGAAATAAAGAAACTGGAAAGAAAAGCCATTATACCAGGAGCTGATTCAACAATAATGCAGTTGCAAGTGCGTTCAAGTCTGTTGGACAGAGTCAATGAGGCACAATTCTAAGACGAGACGCTTTGTAAACTCAGAGATCGAGTGCCGGCAGGAACACTTGAAGGATTCTCAATCGCCAGTGACGGAGCACTGAAGAATAGTATGAGGCTTTGCGTATCAACTGGCAAACTGAGAAACGAGATGATACAAGAAGCGCATCAGTCGCAGTATTCCATACATCCTGGAGCCAACAAAATGTATCGGGATATGCGTAATATAGTGTGGTGGTACGGAATAAAGAAGGATGTATCCAGGTATGTGGCTAGATGTTTAATTTGTCAATAAGTGAAAGCTAGCAGACAGAGACCAGCAAGACTATTGCAGCCGCTAGACATCCCGGAGTGGAAATAGGAGCACATAACGATAGACTTCGTGTCGAGACTGCCTCGATCCCAAGGAGGAAAGGATGCCATTTGGGTTATTGTGGACCGACTGACGAAGTCAGCTCACTTTATTCCCGTCAAGGTTGGTCTATCCACTGAGAAGTTGGCGGCGCTGTACATGCAGCACATCTACCGGATTTATGGAGTTCCGGTAAGTATTGTGTCTGACAGAGATACTAGATTTACCTCCCACTTTTGGAAGAGTTTGTAAGACAGTTTGGGAACACAACTGAAGTTCAGCATCGTCTACCATCCCCAGACTGACGGACAATCAGAGAGAACAATCCAGACGCTAGAAGACATGCCGAGATCCTGCGTCTTAGAATTCGGAGGGTCTTGGGAAGACAATTTGCACTTGGTAGAGTTCTTCTACAATAACAGCTACCAAGCTAGCATCGGTATGACACCGTTCGAGGCACTCTATGGACGTCATTTCCGTACTCCACTTGCTTGGGACGACGTCGGAGAACGAGTATTGCTTGGACCTGAGATGGTGACCGATGCAGCAGAGAAGGTAAAGATGATCAGAGACAAGCTCAGGATTGTCCAGGACAGACAGAAGAATTGGGCCGATAGCAGTCGACGGCCGTTGGAATTTGAAGAAGGTGACAGTGTGTTCGTGAAGATCTCTCCTACCAGAGGAACCATCCGTTTCGGCAGAGCATGAAAGCTAAGCCCCAGGTATATTGGTCCTTTTGAAGTACTCAACAGGATTGGAGAAGTGGCTTATCGGATGGCTCTACCCCCAAGTCTCGAAGGCGTCCACAACATCTTCTACGTTTCGCAGCTGAGACGCTACATCCCTGACCCGAGCCACATCTTGGACCAGTCGGAGCTGGAAATTGGACCCAGCCTCACAGTGCCAGAGAAGCCAGTGGCAATATTAGACAGAGGGGAGAAGAGAAGCAGGAACTCTGTGACGCTGATAGTCAGAGTCATGTGGCGGCATAACTCACCAGACGAGTCTACCTGGGAGCGAGAAGACCAGATGCGGGAGCAGTATCCGTATCTGTTTGAGACTTGAGGTAATCCCTAACTCTGCCATTAATTTCGAGGACGAAATTTTCTAAGGAGGGAAGATTGTGAAACCCAGATTTTAGGATGTGTGATTTTTATTATTATTATTATTATTATATATAATATTATTACTGTTATTATTATTCTATTATTTTTATAATTATTATTTAGTCGGATTTAGGAAAACATTATTTTTAAAATCATCGTTGGTTTTTATTGTGGCCCTGTCCCGACTCCGAGTTCGGACTCCGAACCCGAGTTCGAACCCGATTCGATTTCCCGAAACCGACCCTGATCCAATTCTTTTATTTATTTGGAAACCCTAATTATAATCTAGTAATAATTGTTAGTAAAAAATAATAATAATAAAAGCCAACTGGCTTGGTTTCCCATGACTAAGCCAGCACCCCTAACTTCACTCCCCCACTTCAACTCTCCTCCACAACTTTCCCTACAATTCAGCACACACTCCCTCCTCTCCTTACAACTCCACTCATCCACGTTTATTAAACCTACTCACCATCAACTCTTTCCACTCCCATTCTATTCTCAACTCTCCCTACTCCCATTCCATTCTCACTCTCCCTCTCACTCACACCCAGCACCTTCCCCTTCAGAGCTCGGCTCCACCCGAGCCCTCTGGCCAACCCCGAACTCTGGCGCCCGACCCGGCCGTCCGCGCCCAATTCCTCTCGGCGCCACCTCCCCTCTCGGCCCGCGCCCACCTCCAGCAGCGAGCTTCCCCGCGCCCCCAGGCCGCGTCCCCGGCCCCGATCGGGACCCGCGACCCTGACGCCCAGCCGGCCCCTGCCGTGCGCCTTCCCGCGGCTCCGTCCGCAGCCGCACCCCCGCCGGCCTCCTCCGGCGCTGTTCGTGCCCTATCTCGGTTTTCGTGAGCCTCCCGTGCTCCACTAATCCGAACAGCGCTGTCCGCAGGTTTTTCGACCTGCTGTCCGTACTTTTCCGTGCCTGGATCCCGCTGTCCAGCACAGCCGTACCCCGGCGAGGCGCTGTCCCGAGCCGATCCACTGTCCGCAGATTTCTTTTCTTTTTTATAAACATCTGAGAGCTCTAGCCGAGCAACCCAAGGTATAATTCCTTTATCCCGTTCCATTTTCGGTAGTCGATGATGAAATTGGTCCCCGATTCCCTCCCGGGAATTCGGTTTTAGGTCGACGTAGTGACTTCGGATTTTTCGGAGATGTTTCTGTGATGTTCTGTGGTTATTTCAGATTTTTCCGAAATGTGTTTTCTGGATTTTTGGGTGTTGTGGTTTCCGATTTCATTTCGGGATTTCCGATTATATTTCGGGTTCCGATTAAGCTTCAAAAATTATTCTGTGAATTTAATTTTGTGTAAAAATAGATTTGGAAGTTAATTCTTGGAGGTTTCCCTGGTTTGGGATAATTGTCGGAATTGTTGGCGCATTTTCTCAGTTTTTGGTTATCCCAAATATAGAGGGAATGTTGCCCAAATTTTTATAAAATTTTATAAATGAGTTTTAAATTGGTTTTCAGAATTATTTATTTAAATGGATTTTTGGGCGACGACCATACCGGTCAGTGGGCCCTAGCGAAATACAAACAAAATCGGTCAGGCCGGACGTTGAGGCATTAGCTAACTATGACGATTGGACCAAGTCTGAGACTCCTAAGATTTAATTTAATTTATTTTTAGTTTTGTTTTTGATATTTAAAATACGGGACTTTAGTCAGAGCTATCTAATTTTCTCTTATTTCATTTATGTAAAGTTTGTAAGGGCATAAGCCCGTATTTCTATTTTGTTAGCTGTGCCCCTGTATTGCGTAGTCTAGGTTTTTCATTTCTTTTCTTGGTTGTTTTTCCTTTATTTTCTGGTTGGTTTTATTCTTCGTAATTAGGCGCTTAGTTACAAAATGGCTAATAAATATTTTGTATAAATTAATAAGGATTTTTCATGATATAATAACTTGAATAAAATATTGATAATTAACAAAACCCACGTTTTATCATTGAAAGAAAATGTAGTTTTATACGTATAATATTAAAAATATGAAGTTTTGCGAATTAACCGGTAACGACAATTTTTCCAAGTAAAACTAGAAACTGGCTATCCAACTAAATGAGAACCAACGTAGCACGCGTCGTTAACCGTTAGCAGTAGATTAAATAAAAGAACTTAAAATTTGACTAGGACCTGCTACTAGAAATTGCAACTAGCACACCTAGCTTGGTTTCATAATGGTTCTAAGTCAAGTTCTCCAACTGTTGGATCTCGAAGACGAACCTAGCATCTTCCCGGAACCAACATCACTTCCAGTCATAAACTAAGGCAAGTACGGTTGTGTTATTGAGCAATTTAATTAGTAATTGTAATCTGCATCTTAAACCACATTGTTACACGGACTCTCTCCTAGAGTATTGATTGACATTGATTGATTGTAGGATATTGGGGGAGTAGTGTAGTGTCTATGACCAATACCCCAAATAGTATAATGATTGTGTTAGCTTACCCCTCTTACACACGAGGATAAGCCATATCGTATTGCTAGGATACAATTGTACAACCCAAGCCGGTAATAGTTATTATCTACTCAAATCACATTATTTTCTATCGTGTAGAATTGTTGGAAAATATTATTTCAAAACTGTTTAATACTGCAAATTTCTAATTATTAGTTGAAATGTTTAATTTTCATAATTGTACTTTGCTCCCTCCTGACTGGAGATAACATTTTTAGAGGATTTTGAGGATGCTGAGCTGTTATACAACAGCTATTATGACCCAGTTCTGTAACCTGTGGTGTTGCCAGAGTCCCCATTGGAGGACGCAGGACCTGAGGCCGACGAGCCGAACGCTTAGCTAGATTTTTCCTGTTTCCAGTTTTGTTGTTTGGAATTTTTGTTAATTTGAATTCAGTATTCATTTCAGTTCTTTTACTTTCCAGTTGTATTTATTTAAATGTTGAATAAAGTTTTATATTCTCGAATATTCAGTTGTGACAAATGTATATAGATGTTGTTGTGGATACCTGCTAATGGAACAGCTTACTGCCGCCGTCTCACAACGGTGCAGGCTGGGCATGATCCGGTTTGACCCATTTAATTGGGATCGGGTCGTGACAGAATGGAATAGACTTGAGATAATTGCGATATCTTCTATGCACGGAACGTTCCCTCCGAACGGGTGCACCGGGATATCGGGACCGTTCGGCCTAGGAGGAATATAATCTTTGATAGACACACATCTGTAAAATATCTGACTAGCACCCGGTTACAGATGTGAGAAGTCGTAAATGATGGTATGTAGTGGTAAGTTTCGGTTGTTTGGGATAGCAACCCAACCTGTAAAACGCCGGTCTACCCAAATTCGAGAAAAAAAGAAGGAGAGAAAAGAAAGTAAGAAAAATAAAAGAAACTCCTTTAGTCCATTCCGTCGCGGATACGCCAAGACCTTCATATAGCTAAGAAACGATGGGTTGAAAGTGTAGGCATATATGTGTCCCGCATACATAGATCCTGCTTAGAGATGCACTTATAACATAAGGAATGGCGCGTATTCACCTTGCATCGGTGCAAGGGTGAATGCTCGACTTGGTAAGTCATACAACAAAATAAACACGAGATTGCTGGTATGCTTGCCTATTCAATTCGAGTAATATGCTTCCCATGATAACATGCTTTACGCTTTTGAGTATGCCATGAAATCGACCCTAAGGAGAACATAGCAAGATCATAAGCTAAGTTGCATGATTCAACATAAATACTATAATGTCGGTTAAGAAAGAAGGTCTTTGCATCAGTACATACGAGGACGAATGTGCTGATCCCCCACCAGCTTTTATGCAGGGTGCAGGGAATGGATTGTCCACGACGAAGCGTCGCTTGAACGCGTTGAGGCTTGGAATGCCGAAGCGTATTGAAGCGTGCGATTGTATTGACGTTCGGACTTGCAACAGGATTGATGCAGCCGAGATATAGAAGGCATGATGTAAGAAATGGTGAAATCCTTTGTGGGCAAGAGAGAACTTGAGTGTTGTAGCCAACCTGGCATATATAGTTGGGCTATCATAAGCCTTTGTAAACTCAAGTTCGAATATCAATAAAGAGAATTGTTTCGTATACTCTATTTCCTTTCGTTGCTAACATAAATTCAAAGATAACCATTTGAGAACTTGTCATCTTGCCTTGTACGAGCGTAACTCCAGGCTCGTGCGGTATCACGCCTCCTGCGAGGACGATGATTCGGGTGATTCCGAGTCGGGGCGTGACAGCCAATATCCCCCAGAACCTGCCGGTGCTGTGCAAACATACAACTACAAGCGCCCTAGGCATATGGAAGGAAATAACGTGAACAAGCGTCCAAACAATGATAATTAGGGCAGATACCAAGGGCAGAATCCAGGAACTAGATGCCATAAATGCAATAATTTTGGGTTCCATGCAAATGAATGTCATATCTCTAAAGGCAGCTGCTGGCACTGTGGCAAGACGGGCTATCTACATAAAAACTGCCTAACCCAACGAAGCCTCAACATCAACAATACCGTCCAAGGAATCAGAGTCCAGCGCCAAGAGCCCAATAAACCATGCCACAAAATGGCCAAGGCCGCCGCCCCAATACTCAAGGGCGCGTCTACACCATGACATGAGATGAAGCATTTGCGTCTGACACAGTCGTGATAGGTATACTGTATTTCAATAACAAATCTACTCGTGTACTGTTTGATTCAGATGCGACGCATAGATTTATTTCGATAAATTTTGTCGTCGAACACAAATTTCATGTGACACCGTTAGGCCTAAATCTTAGCGTCAATATACCGTCGAGTAAGTTACTACTTGCAAACTTAGCCTACAAAGACGGAATCATCTGTATAGGTAGTCAAAAGGTAGGTCTCGATACGATAGTTCTAGACATTAAGGACTACGATATCATTTTAGGAATGGATTGGCTCGGTTCGTGTAACGCAACCATCGACTGTGTCGAAAAGACGGTCACCTTTCATATACCTGGAGTGCCTGAATTCTGCTATTCGTTTGGTGAGGCGTCGTCGACTTGCATGGTGATATCGGCAATATCGGCTCGAAGGATGCTGCATTCCGAGTGTGAAGGCTATTTAGCGTCTGATCGAGGCATGAGACAGGATGGTACAAACGCGGGTCAGGCCGACATTATGGCAGAATTCCCAGATGTGTTTAGGACGAGCTGCCCGACATGCCACCTGATCTAGAGATAGAGTTCACCATTGACATATTCCCCGATACCTCAACCGATCTCAAAAGCACCGTACAGAATGGCCCCCGGAGAGCTTAAGGAACTCAAAGTACAGTTGCAAGAGTTGCTCGATAAGATATTCATCCGGCCTAGCGTCTCGCCATAGAGAGTGCCCGTGTTGTTTGTCAAAAATAAGGATGGCTGAATGTGTCTTTGTATCGACTACCAAGAGCTGAATAAAGCCACCATTCAGAATAAATATCCATTGCCCCGCATAGACGACCTGTTCGATAAGTTGCAAGGTGCTTCGATATTTTCTAAAATTGATCTTCAATCGGTCTACCATCAACTCAAGATCAAGCCGAACGGTGTGTCGAAGTCAGCCTTCCGCACTCGATACGGCTATTATGAATTCTTGGTAATGCTGTTCGGCCTAACGAACTCTCCAGCTGCTTTCATGGATTTAATGAATCATGTGCTTTGACCCTTCCTCCATAAGTTCGTAGTATTCTTCATCGACGATATACTCATCTACTCGAAGGACAAGCGGCAATACGCTGAGCATCTGTGGACCGTGCTTCAGACCTTTTAGAAAAATTAGTTATATGCGAAGCGGAGCAAGTGTGAATTTTGGTTGAGCAGTATTGCATTCTTCGGACATATTATTTCATCCGAAGGCATTACAGTCGACCCAAAGAATGTTGAAGCCGTTGTCGATTGGAAACGGCCAGCATCAGTCAGCAAGATTCGAAACTTCCTTGGCATAGCAGGATACTATCGACGCTTCATGAAAGACTTCACGAAGATCGCGTCACCTATAACTCGCCTTACCCAGAAAGGAGTCACTTTTGAATGGTCCGACGACTATGAAGCTTCCTTCCAGGAGTTAAAGCAACTTCTTATCTCGGCCTCGATACTTGCACTTCTAGAAGAGACTGAAGGATTCCAGATCTTCAACGATGCATCCGGCCAGGGTTTGGGGTATGTGCTGCTCTCACGCCCAGCTCCCGTAGGAGCGATCGTCCTCGCTAAGATGTAATGCTGCACAAGCCTAGATTGCGCTCGTGCAAGGCAGTTTCATAACGGTTGATTACAGCGGCTGCGATGGGGTCGTCGCACAGAAGTCCCAAGCAGAAATATTGAACATGTAGCGAAAATTTAGAAGCAAAACACAAGTTATTCAAAAGTGCTCTTTATTGATATTAAGATTACAAGGGGCGCAAGGCCATGATTACAAGTCTCTCAAGCTCATTTTTCTCTCATTTTACATGTCACTCTACTATCTCTCATCTCTCGATACAATTCTTGAGCCAGTGGATGCTTCGGAAGGCAATATCCATACATTATGTCCCGTATAAGTCTTGACTCTATGCAGCCACGCGTTTCGAATCGCCAAGGAACTCCGTGCCTCGACACATCCAAGCGAGCTCCGCGCCATGAGCTTTTACATATGCCTGTATATGAAAACTGTGTGGGTGTCAGTACTCAACTGTACTGGTGGAGTGAGCTCCTCGCCCACCCATACAAAATCGATACGTTCATTTACTTTTTGCAGCTTAATTCCTTTTGATTGTCTTTCTACTCTTGCCTTTGGAACAATTTTAAGACAATGACGCCTTGGCCTATACTTGGTAACGCAACGACAGCGTCGTGCTATACTCTATTCGTGACTTCCATATATTCGAGACAGTGCCTCGCCGAGAAGCAACTTATGCAAACTCGGCCGTGCCAAGACTTTCACTTATTTCATGCGCCTCTAGACCATTCTCGTGCCAATGACGTCAATAGGGATGACTCGTGCTGGTCGTGCCAATACACTTGCTCGTGCCTTAGAATCGAGGCCGTGACTCCCAAGTATCAACCAGACTTAATCAACATTTCTTACGGCCCTTCCTGACTTAACTCGAGATGAGGCCACATTCATGCCGAAGCACGTATCCTTGCTATAGCCAATTCTTAGGCTTTAGAATGGTGTTGCAACTATACACACCCTAACTCGTGCCGATTTAAGGTTAGCGTTTGCTATAAGCGTAACTTGTTAACCCAACTCGTAACGTGCTAGTACTTGACACAATCCAAATGCATACATGCGGATAGCCGCTCCCATGCCGATTGTAACACCCTGTTTTTTAGATGAGGGTAATTTTGAAATTTTATAATTATAATTATTATTTATTGATATTTATTTTATATTATGATTTTTGGTGATTTTTAATCATTTTTAAACTATTTAAAATCATGACTTGTGATTTGGTGTTTTGCTAGTGTAACCCTAGAGATAGTAATCTAGAGCCTAGCCATGTGATTAGGGTATTTCATTTATCATTTTTAGCTTGAGGGTATTTTTGTTATTTTTAAGTTTATTTGATTTTAATATTATTTATTTGAATTTATGGAAATTTTTAGGAATAATTTTGGATGATGGTTGACTAGGTTGACTTTGACTAGCATTGACTTTGGTAGACTAGTCTAGAAGCTAACCCTAGTTGTGACTGCCTTGGTTAGGTTAAGTAACCCTAGTCTAACTAGAGTTAACCCATAATTAGTCTTTTAGACTAGAGTTAGAATAGAGAGGGTTAAGTCATAAGTCATGACTTATGGTTTTGAGACCAATAGATAATCACTTAGCCATAGCTTGTAAAACTTGGCCCAAGGCCCATAGCCCATCACTAAACCCTAACCCTAGCATTTATGGCCAGCCACCTAGGGATCATCCACCTATTTATACTCTCTTCCATTAGGTTAGCCACTTTAGGAAATAGCAAGTTTGGAAAAAAAAGGTAAATCCCATCTTTAGAACTTCCTAGAAAATCCGTTTTAATTTCTTTTTAATCCAAACAAATTGCAATAGGTTCTAATTACTGTGTTCTTGCTGTTTGTGGAGGTTTTTCTCATTTTGTGTACAATTTGGTGAAGTTGGGAAGCAAGAAGAACACCCCTTTTTTTAGAGCTTTTGAGGAGATTGATACTTATAGGTAAATCCCTAAAACACTATTATAGTTGCTGTTATTTTTGCATTTTAGCCTAGGCCTAGGAGTCCCCTAACTGTAGGAATCATTTCGTGTCTTGGTGGACTCGTTTCGTGTCCGTATCGGACACGTATCCGACAGGATACCAAGTGTTTGTAGAAATGCCTCTAAGGATTTTATTTTTGATTTTTGCTAAGCTAATTACATGGAATAGTAGATCTATATGTGTAATTTAGGTTTCATGAAGACTGAGTAGGTTTTCGTATCGTGTCGTGTCAGAACGAGGACACGAATACGCACGCAGCATGCTGCGCTCAGTGCCCTGCTGCTCGGGCACTGTAGCGGACACGACACTGCACGTCTTGACACGAAATTTTGGACACACCTAGGACAGATGACTGACACAACACACAAATTTTGGGATGATTTCATCGAGAGGTTTGGAAGAAATCCCACCAGCACGAGTTTTGTACTGAACCGCATCTGATACGCGTTGTTTTTTCTGGACACGTCTTGATTGGACACGATACAGACACTTCATCACGAAGCCCTACTATGGGCGAACCCATATGCAAGATCTCGTCCCACTTCGAGCACTGTGTCAAGCCCACGAAGGCTCGACACGCACGCACGAGGCCTGCTGACACTGTTTTCTCTGAAACCTGGTTTTCAGCATTTGGACACGTCGTGTCGACTTATGTGGACACGACACAACCTGTATAACACCATACAATATTCACACACGATTACCAACTATTTAATTTGTATATTAATAAGTTTTCATGTTCGAAATTCAAATTTCCCCTTTTGCACTGATAAACATGTTTCTGTTTTCAATTCCTGGGTTTGAAATGTGTTCCCACCTATTTTTCATGATTTAAACTGACATGTTAGGTTCAATAACATGTGTATTAGATTACCTAAATGTTGGGTTTTAGGTTAGCATGGAATTATGGTTTTGAATTTCTCATTTTGGCTTTTGATTTTGCCCAAGTGACTGATGCACTGTCATTGCACACTGTTCTGATTTTCCAACAGAAATCTGGACTGAACTCACACACAATTTTGTCACACAGGTTTCCCTCATTCACATTCACACACACATACAAAATCCTAAACTTGAGAACTGAGCTATGACCCACTGTCTTTCCTCTATGTCACACACATATAAGGAGACACTATGACACACTAATTCCTGAAATCACACACACATATATACACACACACATGTCACTCTCTCACTCAATGTATATATATATATATATATATATATATATATATATGTAATCCTTGTGTGTGCATTATAGTTGTGAAGGGAAGGGGATACTGCTGCTAGAACAGCAGGGGAAATGACCGATGTTGGATTGAAGTAGGGCAATGAGAGGGGACTGATTGTTTATCTAATGTGTGTGGGTTGTTAGGGACAACAAATTACATATATTAGTATTTGTGTGTCAGTTTGAAGATTGGAGAATTGCCTATACTAGGTAGAGAGGATGTGTGAGTGTGTTTAGACTAGTAAAATGCAGGACATGACTAAATTGGACTTCCTGTATACAGAATACACCTAGGTGCATAGGAAGTTTAGTATGGAGTAAGAACCCAGGATGTGTGGGCATATACAAGTATTGGTACAGGCCTAAGTTGACCTGTAGGTTGTGAGAAGGATTGGGGCACTACCATAGACAGTAGGGATACATGTCTATATAAGTATGACTGAATGAGTGTCTAGGGGTGAAGGGGAGGGGGTCCCTTGTATTGCATAGGTAAGGAGTTCCAATGTGAAGTGTCATAGTGCTTAAAGGTATCCATATGTGGTTCCAAGTGTGTCAGTCCTAAGGGGTATCATGGAGAGTGCACTGCCAAGTTGTAGTAGCCAATATCTAAGTGATAGGTATTGCCCTAGAAATCAGTTCAAGTAAAATTAGAGAGGGAGTGAGAGGAGTGATAGCATGTGCCTTGATATACAAAGTAGAAAAGGGTCATGCTGGACCAGATGGGGCTGTGCAGGACTTTATAGACATATACACATATATGGTATGGGTATTGACCTATATGGGATATGACTCATTACCTATGTAGTTAGCCTATGGCATGTGGTGTGGATATGCTTGTGTATCACTAGGCTAGTGTGACTTGTATGATAAGTGACTAGTTACCTAGTTTGACTTATTAAGTCTAGGTTGACCAACCTAGACTAGTTTGACCAAGTTTCACCTTGTTTGACCTAGTTTGACCTAACTAGACTAGAGTTGACCTAGTTTGACTAGTGTAGTTGACTAGAGTTGACCAAAGGTTGACTTTAGCCTAGATTGACCCAAAAATCATGTAGAATGTATTGTAGCAGTCTATTATACTATTTTGGACATGTTGTGACTTGTACTGTTCTATAGGTGCCAGACACCACTCCTCGGACAGTATATTCTCTTCAGATATTCAGGATACCAGGCGAGTACATTCTCTGATCATTTTATATCCTGTTAGAATTATTGTCCTGCTTTAGATTACTTTACATAATGCTGTCACGTTGGTAACACGGATTAGTACTATATGGATCCTTTCTTGAGATATTATCCCCTCAGGGAGCATCGGATAGTACATGTTCTGTGCGTTTCACTTACATTGTGTATCACTATGCTTTATGCTTCGTTGATCACTTGTGACATGTACTCTCATGATCACAGAGTCTTCCTTGAATCACCCATTTATGGGCATTCCCAGAATCACCCATTTATGGGCCTACCATGTATCACCCCTTGTGGGCCATTCCATGGATCATAACATAACCTGGCTGGATCCTTGTGTATTGATTGGGGGTACGGGGGAGTAGAAGTGGACATGTGAATAATATCCAAGTAGTGTAGTTCCCAGAATCACTCCATAGTATAGTTTCCAGAATCTCATATGCCATTCACATGTCTATATTGTACTCTAACTCACTAGCCACTGTTAGTTCTCTATTTATAGTAGATATTTCTATTACAGTTCTTTCTCTGTTTACATTCTGTACTTTCTTTCAGATCCTGTATCTTACTTTACTGCATGATTATATTTTCTAACCTACTATGATCTGTTGAGATGTATTGTGCTCGCTCTGTCCTGACTGGACATGTTGAAATATTACAGAGGACGAGGAGGAGGCCTGTGTGGATACCTTCTATGGGACAGCCCTAGGCGACACTTGTGAGCTGGACGCTCAGGAGGACCCAGCTCTAGCTGATGACATTACCCCTACTGCATAGACTAATTTAGTTAGGCTTTATCTTACTTATGTTGTCTTGGGACTAGTTTAGTTAGGCTTATTTCTGTCATTGAGATCTGGATTGTATATATTCTTTCATATTCTGTAGTTGAGACATTGTATTTCTGGATGTTTGCTGAGTTATTATCTTAGACATTTAGACTTTTTTGATCATCTGTATTTCGTTTGAGTTCTATATCATATCGTACTTCTTCTTCCTTAGTTGTGATTGAGTTTACTTTCTGCTATGTCACCCCCATTCATGGAGTATAAACTGCTTAGCATTTATATTTTTAGATGTTGTGACCAAGGACAGCGTTCTACCGCTGACACTGCAGCATAGGCTGG
This sequence comes from Iris pallida, assembly GCA_029216955.1. Classification (NCBI taxonomy): domain Eukaryota; kingdom Viridiplantae; phylum Streptophyta; class Magnoliopsida; order Asparagales; family Iridaceae; genus Iris; species Iris pallida. The sequence continues at coordinate 23,433,842 of JANAVB010005796.1, forward strand.
ACGTACCCACTTCTCGTGCCCTTACTCTAGGGTGTGGGTCGTGACACCGACACATCTTAGAGTGGTCACTAGCAATGTCAAGCTATCCTGGATCTTTTGGAATACAGCGACCATTCCTGTGGCGAGGTACGAGCTCCCACCGAATGACCCACAGCCTATATTGTAACGGTTCACTTCAATCGAGTTATACCGTCGATGAAGGCCGTACAATATCTGTAATTCCTCCTAGGCTGACACAAACTCGGTGACCTGGGATCGCACGAGGAATTTTGCCCTTGCGCACAAGTTGTCCAATGACCATGCAAGACTCAACTCGATCTATCAAGTCCTTCCTTAATCATGATCTTGCTTTCCATCTTTCTATCGAGACGCCCAAGTAGCGGGACCGATCTCGCGTAAGACTTGTCGAGACTGCCAAGTAGCGGGACCGATCTCGTGAACGAGACTTATCGAGACTCCCAAGTAACGGACCGATCTCGTAAACGAGACTTATTGAGATTGCCAAGTAGCGGGACCGATCTCGTGTGCTTCCTTATCGAGACTCCCAAGTAGCGTGACCGATCTCGTGAACGAAACTTATCGAGACTCCCAAGTAACGAAACCGATATCGACGACAACCAGTCGCGTGGACTTCATTTGTCCGTGGCATATTTTTTACTAAACCCACCATCGCTCGTGCCTTAGACAGACCTTGTTCTCTAGGCTACGCTATCGCTCAAGTCACATACTTTATATGACGAGCCTTATTCTCGTAGGACTATATGACTTGGCAACCGCAAGAAACATAGGACAGTGCTTGCTGTGACTTTGATAGCCCACCGTAATTCTTTTCTAATTTATTTGTGCAACGACTTGACGAGCAAAGGTTACGCCAAGCTTCGCATCGAGAGAACGTGCCGTGCACGTGTTCGACTTGAATAAATAAGTTCTTTGGGTACCTAGACGACGGGACCGTGCATGCTTATCAAGCATCTACGAGGGCGACGTCTATGACTTAGGCTAATCCCATCTTCGTGGCGAATACCAACTATCCTTCTCCAAGCCACGGGACGAAGGACCGAGTGTCATTTGGAAGCATGTTGAGCTGACTTCTAAGCAGACCGTGGTACCTTTTTCCATGTTCTAACACATTCCGACCCGTCGGGATTATTCTCTTAGCTATGTGGATGCGTCTCTTTTATTAGCAAGCCTAACTTGTGCAAGTTGAAAACATGCAATTTATTATGTGAAGGCTAAGATGAGACAAGTTCACCAAAACTACCCTACCTCAGCGAGGAGTCGCCTCGACCGAGCGAGTCTTCGAGCAGCCGTTGCAAGGCTAAGTTCGAACGCCGTAGGCATTTTGATTCCTCCGATTTACTGAGCAGGACGGGGCACTACAGCTGCTGCAATGAAACAAGGTGATATATTTTGCTTTTCGATAGCTGAAGTCGTACGAGAAGAACTATCCCACCCATACCGGGAGGTGGCGGCGATTGTGTTTGCATTAAAATTGTGGCATCACTATCTTTATGGCGTGGCGTACGTGATCTATACGGATCACAAGAGCCTTAAGTATCGATTCACACAGAAGGAGCTGAACTTGCGGTAAAGGAGTTCGCTTGAATTGATCAAACATTACGACATGACTATTGACTATACGCCGGGCAAGGGAAATATTATGGCAAATGCTCTGAGTCGGAAGTATATTACCTCGCTATCCATCGACAGCAGATTGCTATGTGACTTAAAAGAGATGGGCATCGACCTCCGAGTTTGATTTAGGGATGTACAGTTGGCACAGATGCAGCTAGAGCCGAGCTTACGAGAAAATATCAAGACCGCTCAGAAGGATGATCCATACCTGAAGAAGTACGAGAGCAAATTTCAATAGGTAGTGCGACCGACTTTACGGAAGACAAAGCCGGTGTGCTTCGATTGAAAGGTAGGCTATGCGTTCCGGATGATTCAGAACTTATAAAGGAGATATTGACGGAGGCGTACTACAAAAAATAAACCTTGCATCCTGGCAGTACAAAGATGTACAAGGACCTCCATATTACCTTCTAGTGGCACAGAATGAAGAGAGGTGTGGCGCTCTTCGTGTCGTAATGTATGGCTTGTCAGCAGGTGAAAGCTGAGCATCAGTGTAGTGCCCCGTCCCGCTCAGTCAATCGGAGGAATCAAAATGTCGATGGCGTTCGAACTTAGCCTTGCAACGGCTGCTTGAAGACATCGCTCGGTCGAGGCGATCGCACACTCAGGTAGGATAGTTTCGGTGAACTTGCCTCATCTTAGCCTTCACATAATAAATCGCATGTTTTTAACTTGCACAAGTAGGCTTGATAATAAAAGTGACGAATCCACATAGCTAAAGGGAATAATCCCGACGGGTTAAAATGAGTTAGAATATGGAAAGGTCCAACAGTCGGCTTAGAGTTGGTTCACGACGTGCTTTGAAAATGACACTCGATCCTTTGTCCCGTGGCTTGGGAGAAGGAAAGTTGGTTGAGTAGGCGAAGTATGAACGTATCCTAAGTAATAGGCGTTGCCCACGTAAATGCTCAATAAAGCTTGCATATTTCCGTAATGCAAGGCTTGGCAGTCTTTGCTCGTCCTTTGGGTTAAGTTGTAGGCTGGATTAAGTTAGGCAAGGTAATAGTGGTCGACCTAAGTCATTCCAAACACGGTCCTACGAGTTCTACGGCTGGGTATGATAACTTAGTCTTACGGTTTCAAGCCCGTCTTATAGAGTAAGTCTTGGGCGGTGGCGTCGCGTAGAGTTCAAGTTGGTTTAAGGCACGATGTCACGGACTTAGTATTTTCAGGCACGGGCCCCGGTTGATTCATTGAGTTTGGAAAGTGTTGCAAATAGTTGTTCTTGAGTTGAGTAAAATGATAGGGCAAGAAAGAAGAATGCTCGCGACTACGGGTCATCGAGGCAAGATCTCAGATGTGAGAAGTATTGAACTTGGCCCTGAAAGAGATAATAACACTAGAGATGGAATGACTGTGTGAGACGTTAGTTGAGTCGAGTCATGCATGGTCATGGACAACTTGTCGACAAGATAGAGTTTCCTCGAACGGTAGCCCAACGGAAGGGGACTGGTTCTTGAAAAGCAGAATCAGCACGTGCTGGATGACCACACATGTTAGCGCAGAGTCTTGCAGCGGAGCTAGCTACTCGCGCTGTAAGGGCGGCCGCCTAACAAGCTAAAGGAGTCCACGATGGCTCTGGAAGTTAGTGACCAAATCATATAAATGAGTCGGCATGGCGGCAATCCGCATGTGTGCCTTTGGATTGAGTTGAGTTATTGAATGTGGGTACAGTTAGAATACAAATGTTTGGGCCTAAGATTTGGCTGTAATGAAGACACCGTAATTCGATACGAGATGTGGCGTCGAGTCTAATATTGTCGGCATATAAGTTGCATAGTTTGGATGTGAGTTGTCCTGAGTCTAAGTCAGGAATGGCCGCAAGGCAAAGTTGGTCGAGTGACACTTAACCCACAAGTCTTGATTGGGTCAGTTGATGATTTAGAAGCAAAGGGCCGCGAGGCGGCGATATGGTTGAGTCGCACATAGTTGCGAGTCACGACACAAAGGACTTATAGCACGGTCACACGGGAATGGAGCCTCATCGCGTATGCGTCTCTGATTTTGGTCGTAAGGCAAACACGACTTGAGTTAACGTTGATGTTGCTAGCACGGGATGGTCTAAAGACACGAAATAGGCCAAGGCGTCTGTCCTAAAACCGATCCTAAGGAAAGAGTAGAAAGATAATTAATAAGAAGGGATTATGTTGCACAAAGTAAATAAAACGTGGTGGTTTTGTATGGGTGGGCAAGGAGCTCATTCCACCAGTACAGTTGAGTACTGACACCCACTTAGTTTACATGTGCAGGCACAGGTAGAAGCTCGTGGCGTGGAGGTCGCTTGGATGTGTTGAGGCACAGAGTTCCTTGGTGATTCGAAGCGTGCGGCCGCATGGAGTAAAGACTTATTATGGACATAATGTATGGACATTGCCCTTCCGAAGCATCCGCTGGCTCGAGACAAGTATTGAAAGAAGAGAGAGAGGTGAGTGTACTTGTAAAATGTGAGAAGAGTGAGCTTGAGTGATTGTAATCTTGGCCTTGTGCCCCCAATGTAACCATTGTTTCAATATCAATAAAGAGCTTCTTTGGATAACATGTGTTTCGTTCTAAATTTCTGCTGCATGTTCAATGTCTTCGTATGGGTCTTCTGTGCGACGACCCCGTCGCAAACGCTAAAATCGGCCGTTATGGAACCCGCCTTGCACGAGCGCAATCTAGGCTCGTGCGGCATCACGCCTTAGCGAGGACGACCGTTCCTACGGGAGCGGGGCATGACATAATGGTATCAGAGCACGGTTTTACATCTTTGGACTATCGATTGAATTTTTTAACTCATTGTTTCCGCAAACTCTGTTGCTTTTGCAAGTTGATATCGTTGGTGCTCTTTCTCTCTCATTTGTCCCACGGGATGTCCATACAATAAGTCTAACTATTTTACAAAACATAGGAGAACAGTTTTTGACAAGAAACAAAAGATGGTTTGCGTAAGCACGGTTGACTAAGTCGGGCTGGGCATATACACCAAAGTTGCGTCGACCTTAGAAAAGTCGAGTGCGGGAATTGAATTATGTTGGACGAGAATGACTTGAACTCAATTGAGTAAAGTGAGATGACTATCAATAGGGGTGCTATCGAGCGATGATAACGTCGGTACGATATAGGTGAGCGTGCTTGGAAATTGAGGAATGGTTCGAACGGAATTCGAAGAAGTCAATTTTGATTCGAATGATAGTTTTGAGGATTTGTTGAATAACTTCATTCCTGAGTGGTGTATGCGATAGCCTCAGTAATGTCGATTGAATGTCGAGGAGATTATCCAGTCGGATGATAGCATCATTCGCACGACTCGAAATTGGTTGCAAAGGAAGATCGTCAGGTTACGCATATCGTCGATGGTGTTGAGGCGTATCAAAGATCGATATGCGATAACTCGGGGGTACTCTGACTCGACGAATGACGATCGTGCAAGTGTTATTGTTCGGTTGGATGCGATACATAGGATTTTGATCGAGATGAATGTTGGATGAAAATGATTGTGTCTTAAGGGTTACGCGGATAACCACAACATCGACATTCTTGTCTTGCGCAAGCACAACTCCAGCCTTGCACATGCGTTGCGTCGGATTTGGAGCAATCGTTCCGCGTGAGCACTGACATGGTGATTCATGTCACGGGAATAATCGAACTCGAAAAAAATTAGGATGCGGCAACTTTGATTGTCTCGACTTGTCGGTTTGATGCGAAGGAAAATTTAAGGATGTTAGGACTTACGATTGATGAATAAAATAAACTTGAGGATTGAATAGGTCCAATCCGTGTATCGAGAATGAATTAGTCTAGACTCGAACAAGAGTTACTTCCCGATGAGGATGATTATCCCGCGGGAGCGTGCATGGTGATTCATGCCCGCCGGGGATAATCTGACTCGCGTGAGATCGGGGCACAACTTATTGTTAAGTCAGATGATCTTGTGATCGATTTCGTGAATTGGGATAAATGACTTAGGGAGTATGGAATGTGAATTATGGTTTAGCGATGAATTGTGTCATAGCGTGCTTGACTTGGAAGGATTGATAGGCGTATTATGTCGAACGTGTTCGAAGAAATAGACTATGCAAAATGGCTTGATGAACGAAGTGATATTGATATGTCAAGGAATTGGTTGAAAAGTGAGTTATCGTAGGACGACTTTGCTGAATGACTCGGACCCCGTGCGACAAATATTGGGATGTGTGTAGGCAATCTATGCTTGAAGTTTAGAAATCAGAGTAATGCGAGCTTGGGTTGAAAACTCCGTACTATCAATTTGGTTTGACCTTAGGATGGGGTCAGTGTTGATATTGTTGTTTGGGAACTATGATTCCAATACTGACGAAAAGACACAGCCTAGCGGTTAGGCAGACGTCCGAGTGCGAAGTGGTAGGATTTATGAAGGCACCACTCGCGAGTATCGGTTGACATGCATGTATATCAGGGACGCTTGAATACGTGCATGATCCGACTCGAGTGGTGATAGCGGGATTCGCTATCACGAGGCTTGGTTGAATTACATATATTTTGGGGACGCCTAGAATATGTGCACGATCCATACTAAGTGATACCTTGAATCAAGTGAGACATGAGAAACAGAAAGGTGTCAAGGATTTTGAGATCGTAAGTTTTGAAGAAAGGATTGAGGGTAGCACGAGCGTGGCTCGTATTTGAGAAATACATAGGCATAGTGTGTGCGAGAGTTCGTAAAAATTGAGTAAAGTGATAGGTCAATGAGTAAGTGTACTCAGTTAGTTTCGAGGACGAAACTTTTTCTGAGTGGTGTATGATGTAGTGCCCCGTCCCGTTCAGTCAATCGGAGGAATCGAAACGCCGATGGCGTTCGAACTTAGCCTTGCAACGGCTGCTTGAAGACATCGCTCGGTCGAGGCGATCGCACACTCAGGTGGGGTAGTTTCGGTAAACTTGCCTCATCTTAGCCTTCACATAATAAATCGCATGTTTTTCACTTGCACAAGTCAGCTTGATAATAAAAGTGACGAATCCATATAGCTAAAAGGAATAATCCCGACTGGTTGAAATGAGTTAGAATATGGAAAGGTTAAACGGTCGACTTAGAGTTGGTTCACGACATGCTTTGAAAATGACACTCAATCCTTTGTCACGTGGCTTGGGAGAAGGAAAGTTGGTTGAGTAGGCGAAGTATGAACGTAGCCTAAGTCATAGGCGTCGCCCGCGTAAATGCTCAATAAAGCATGCACGTTTCCGTAATGCAAGGCTTGGCATAGTCTTTGCTCGTCCCTTAGGTTAAGTTGTAGGCTGGATTAAGTTAGGCAAAGTGATAGTGGTTGACCTAAGTCATTCCAAACACGGTCCTACGAGTTCTAGGGCTGGGTATGACAACTTAGTCTTACGGTTTCAAGCCCGTCATATAGAGTAAGTCTTGGGCGGTGGCATCGCGTAGAGTTCAAGTTGGTTTAAGACACGATGTCACGGACTTAGTATTTTTAGGAACGGGCCCCAGTTGATTCATTGAGTTTGGAAAGTTTTGTAAATAGTTGTTCTTGAGTTGAGTAAAATGATAGGGCAAGAAAGAAGAATGCTCGCGACTACGGGTCGTCGAGGCAAGATCTCAGATGTGAGAAGTATTAAACTTGGCCCTGAAAGAGATGATAACACTAGAGGTGGAATGACTGTGTTAGACGTTAGTTGAGTCGAGTCTTGCATGGTCATGGACAACTTGTCGACAAGGTAGAGTTTTCTCGAACGGTAGCCTAACGGAAGGGGACTGGTTCTTCAGAAGCAGCATTAGCACGTACTGGATGACCGCACAAGTTAGCGCAGAGTCTTACAGCAGAGCTAGCTACTCGCGCTGCAAGGGCGGCCGCCTATCAAGCTAAAGGAGTCCACGATGGCTCTGGGAGTCAGTGACCAAATCATATAGATGAGTCGGCATGGCGGCAATCCGCGTGTGTGCCTTTGGATTAGGTTGAGTTGTTAAATGTGGGTACAGTTAGAATATAAACGTTTGGGCCTAAGATTTGGCTGCAATGAAGACACTGTGCATCGACACGAGATGTGGTGTCGTGTCTAATGTTGTCTGCATATAAGTTGCATAGTTTGGATGTAAGTTATCCTGAGTCTAAGTCAGAAAAGGCCGCAAGGCAAATTTGGTCGAGTGACACTTAACCTACGAGTCTTGATTGGGTCAGTTGATGATTTAGTAGCAAAGAGCCGCGAGGCGGCGATATGGTTGAGTCGTACATAGTTACGAGGCACGGCACAAAGGACTTAAAGCACGGTCACACGAGAATGGAGCCTCATCGCGTAGTTGCGTCTCTGATTATGGCCGTAAGGCAAATACGACTTGAGTTAACGTTGATGTTGCAAGCACGGTATGGTCTAAAGACACGAAATAGGCCAAGGCGTCTGTCCTAAAACCGATCCTAAGGAAAGAGTAGAAAGATAATTGATAAGAAGGGATTATGTTGCACAAAGTAAACAAAACGTGGTGGTTTTGTATGGGTGGGCGAGGAGCTCATTCCACCAGTACAGTTGAGTACTGACACCCACATAGTTTATATTTGCAGGTACAGGTAGAAGCTCGTGGCGCGAAGCTCGCTTGGATGCGTCGAGGCACGGAGTTCCTTGGCGATTTGAAGCGTGCGGCCGCATGGAGTAAAGACTTATATGGGACGTAATGTATGGACATCGCCTATCTGAAGCATCCGCTGGCTCGAGACAAGTTTTAAGAGAAGAGAGAGCTGAGTGAACTTATAAAATGTGAGAAGAGAGAGCTTGAGTGATTGTAATCTTGGCCTTGTGCCCCCAATGTAACCGTTGTTTCAATATCAATAAAGAGCTTCTTTGGATAACTTGTGTTTCGTTCTAAATTTCTGCTGCATGTTCAATGTCTCTGTATGGGACTTCTGTGCGACGACCCCGTCGCAGCCGCTAAAATCGGCCGTTATGGAACCCGCCTTGCACGAGCGCAATCTAGGCTCGTACGGCATCACGCCTTAGCGAGGACGATCGCTCCTACGGGAGCGGGGCGTGACAATCAGAGACCGAGCGGAAAGATGCAGAACCTTGCCATTCTAAAATAGAAATGGGATCATATCACTATGGACATTGTTTGCTGGCCTGCCGAATATGCTGCAGGGAAATGATGCCATCTGGGTCATCGTTGATCGACTAACCAAGTCAGCGTACTTCATTGCTATTAACGTTATTTAGAGCATTGATCACATGGCACAGATTTATCTTGACGAGATTATATGGCTGTACGGATTCCCTGTATCTATCGTCTCTGATCAGGGTGTACGATTTCTATCACGCTTCTGGAGTAGCCTTCAGTCGGCTCAAGGGACCAAATTACAGTTCAGCTCAGCTTACCATCCCCAGACCAATGGCCAAACGGAGCGTATAAATCAGATTCTCGAAGACATGTTATGGCTCTATGCAATTGACTTAAAGTTGAGTTGGGACGTTCATCTACCGTTGGACAAATTTGTATAAAATAATAGCTTTCAATCTAGCATCTAGATGGTGTCGTATAAAGCCTTGTACGGCCTGGAAGTACAAATCACCCATTTGCTGAGATGAAGTCGGGGAACGACATATTCTTAGCCCGGAGATGGTGGAACAGACCGTGGATAAGGTCAAGCTCATACGGGAAAGATTAAAGACTGTACATAATCGACAGAAAAGTTATACGAACGTCCACTGTCGACCCCTCGAGTTTCTAGAAGGCGATCACGTATTTCTTGAAGTGTCACCTATGCGTTGGGTTACCCGATTTTATGCAAAGGAGAAGTTGAGTCCGAGATTCATTGGACTGTTCGAAATACTCAAGCACGCTCCAGGGGCCTATAAAATTTCTATGCCGCCAGCGCTAGCAGGGGTGTATAATGACTTCCACGTCTCTCAGTTGCGGAAGTACGTGCACGACCCAAGCCACGTGGTAGATTTTGGTCAGCTGGAGCTGAAGTTTGACTTATCCTACATTGAAGAGCCAGTCCAAATCTTGGAACGCAAGGATAAGCTGCTGCGGAATTGATGATCCCTCTCGTCCACATACTCTGGAGATAACGGAGAAGTTTCGTTCATTGTTCACTTAGAGGTATGTTATATTATTAAGTTTCGAGGACGAAAATTTTTCTTAGTTGGTTATGGTGTAGTGTCCCGTCCCTACATCGAGTCCCATTTCCATCTACGGGGTACACGAGAAAGGAACATTGTCGCTACCGATTCAGTAGGACCGATAGGTCGGGATCTGTTGAGTCGATCGAACAAGAACGATTGAATTAAGATCCATTTCTTATTATGGAAAGGATTTTTCAGAATCAAGTCTCATATTCAGCAGGTTGCGCCTCAAGGATTGGCTCTGCAGCTGAGTCGGGAGAGACCTCTCGTTGCTCTGGTTTTTATGTCGCACTTGATTTGGCTTTGGCTTGGTTTTCGTGAATACGTTTTCGTAAATGTTTTTGATGGTTTTCATGGCTTGTATTTTCAAACTTCGCATTCATATCAAATCCTTTGAATAACATAGTTGTCTAATCAATTGCTTATACGATTGCAGGTGATCGCATAAGTGACGTCTAAGCACAGCCAACCAGTCCCTCGCCTGAAGCAAAAGACTAAAGTGAGCGATTGACCTCCATCACCTCGACCCTCTATTTCAAAAAATAAGAACTCAGATAACTGCATTGAATTAGAATGATTTAGTCGAAAAATACAAGTTCTATGCTCAAAAAAAGAAAATATAAGGTTATAGAAAAGAGATAGAATTATTTCAGGATCTATAAAACCAAGTAAATGAATCAATTATATAATAGTCCCAACGATACCATAAAACGTGCTTGAATAACTTGTTAACTTAAGCACGGTCATGGACAACTTGCATGCAAGGCTTCGCTTCCTCGAACGGCAACCCGAGGCCACGGGAACGTTTTGGCCAAGGAGTAATGCAAGATAGCTGTACCGGATGCTAGCACGGGTCATTCGGGACATTCAGCGGGGCTAGCTACCCGCGCTGAAAGGGGCACCGCCTCAACTAGGCTATACGTCCAGGATGGCTTAAATTTCCAGTGACCGATACTTGCACATAAGTTATAAGCTTGTTATAAATATGACAGGAAAGGAACATGGTAAGTTACGCTGCAACAGCACGCTCTGCCGTGGGTAAGATGTATCGTAAGTTATGTTTTATTGCCTATCGAATGCTTGCCTCTTAACATGTTAACATGCAAATCAATCAGGATGGCTAGGAAGATCATAAAATCGCTAACATGTTTTTATAAAAATGCTTGAACAAATAGAAGCTTGGGTTTAATTAGCCACTCGCCAGTACATGTGATCGTACTGACCCTCGCTATCCGCTGGTGCCACGAACACGGAGGAACGTGCCAACTAACCAGGGCGACGTTCGTGTTTTGAAGCTTCGTCCGCGTATCGAATGTAATGACCCGCTCCGCCCTAGCGGAACGCCGATTCAAACGGCAAGTGTAACGACTCAAACGAGTCGTCGACTCGAAGAGTTGCGTCATCCCGATGAAGTATCGATGCGAATCGATGCAAGACTTGCAATGGCCCGTCAAAGATGAATCCAGACTTAGACTATCAAAGGCGCGCCAGAGTATAGCTCGACCGATGCGAACATCGCTAAGGTGGGTGGCTCCGATGAACCCGTCTGTGCTTAGACTAGACACATAATAATATGGACACTATCACTAAAATCGCTAGGCGATAACACTGCGCATGCTAATAAATGACCCAACGCACCTAGCTAAGGGATTAATCCCATCTTGTATGCTTGTATGGAATATGGAAAGAAACATGGAAAATACGAGAACTCTCGCACCGCGCTCCACGCTCGTGCTACGGCACAAGCTTACGTTCAAGTCCCTTATGCGTTCAACAATGAAACAATGAATGGTTTACAACAATAAAACGGGAAGACTATCGACATAGTCATTCCGAGTAGAGTATAGCAACATTGAAAGGCCACGGGACCGATGGGTCAGGCGACTCCCGTACAGGGAGTTGCAAAAATGTATAAATGGATGAATGAATGAATCGATGAATGAATGAATGAGTATGTGAATGAAATGAATCAATGAACAAACGGATAAGTGAGAGGAAGAAAAGAAAGATTGAAGAAAAGATAAGAAAGAAAGAAATGGTTAGCGACAGGTGTGACGGGCACGTACAACGGGGCTCGCTACCCGCGCTGCACGGACGCCAACCTGGTCGATAACGCATTATGGCTAAGGGTTAGCCTATGGCTCAAAGATAGCCGTTAAGTTAAAATGATAATAGAATACGAAATGCTCGTGGACGGCTCGTGCACGAGCGAAAAGGGATTCCAAGGGCAACAAACGACGATTTCGTGGCCGGCCTAGGTGGAATCATGACCTACGGGCAGACAGAATGTGCGGGCTTAGGCACATAACCAAACGTAGGGCCGGTTATTCAATAGTCTATCAAGGTGTACCAGCCATCATGCTTGATAGATGAGAATGCCACAGGGGAAATGTCCAAAATGGCTGACATGCCAGCGACCGGTACATATAGATTTAGGTGGGCTTTGCTGGTGGCTATCCATGTGCAAGTCCTTGCATTGAAATCAAAGTAGTCTAAAGTTAACTTAATGAAGCGCCCTCTGAACAGACGTTGAATGTAACATACAAATGATCAAAAGTACTTCGGCAAAGTAGTTAGAAAACACGCCTACGACGCGCTAGGACCCGAGGCAGGGACACGCCCTTGACATTGAAAGTTCACATGAATCACGTTAAGTTATTTCCTATGAATTATTGACTAACTTGGTTTACTTTGAACAGGGAAGGCCGGACGGTAAGTATGGGTAAGTCATGTATGTATTTCCATGCGATACTTGAAATTGGCAACACGAGATAGGCTATGAAATATGCCATGAAATTGATCCTAAGGCAAGATTAGAAAGACAATGAATGATAGAGATGCACAAAAGTAAATAGAACATGTTTGGTAATGATAGCATTGTGGGCGAGCTAGCCTCCCCACCAGTGCATAACAATATACTGATAACCCCACAGTCTGCTTGCAGGAAGCAGAAAACGTCGGCGGGTGCGGAGCTTTCCTCGAACGTGCTAAGGCGCGGAGCTATCTCTGGAGCCTTGGAGCGTTGCAAGGAGCTGGAGCACCATATACAGGACATAATGTATCAGAACATCGCCATGAATCATTCCATCTTGTAAGCCACTTGGCACGTCTTTTATGTTTCAGAGAGAGAGAGCTTGTGAGACTTGTAAACTCCGCATAGCACCGCTTGTATACTTCTTGAAAATCAATAAAGAGTTGAATTCGCTTCAATTTGTGTTCATTTACTTTCCGCTGCAAATGGGGACACTCTGTGCGACTCTGTAGCCTAGCTCAAATCGGCCGTTTCTGGACTTAGGCTTGCACGGGCGCAACCTAGGCCCATGCGGCATCATGCCTTAGCGAGGACGATCGCTCCTGCGGGAGTGGGGCGTGACAGATTGGTATCAGAGCACGGCTTCACGTCCTTGGACTTCATTCCGATTCTCTCAATTTTGAAAGCTCGTTTTGAGACAAAAGAAGTATACGCTCTCTCTCGTTGTGCCTTGGGATGTTCCATACAATAAGTCTAATATTTTCAAAAGCTCGTACAAGTACTCGGTTGAACGGGATCGATAGGCGAAGGCCTTTGTGCCGAACGATGTTAAACATGACTCGATAGAGAATGCATGCTGAGTTAGCAAGTCGTGTGTATACCCAAATAGTCCTACGTCCATATTAGCAAGAGAGCGTGCAAACTTGAATATAGCCCGCACGGGATGGTTATGCGGCACAACTTTGTCCGTGTGTCGCGCACCTCGACTTTTGGTGCAATCGAGTTGCGAGTGATATCAAGTACCGCTCGGTCGGGAACGAAGCTACACTTAAAGTGTATATCGATAGGAACGCTATCAAACTAACGCTTAGGCGTACACGAAAGATCGATTCGGATTTTGAGGAACGGGCGAACGCACGATTGAATATATCGAATGAATCGAATGATCTCTTGAGGATTTGTAGAATGACTCGAATCCGAGTGGTGTATGTGATAGCTTCGAAGAAGAATAAGAGCGAGCGTCGACGACTAGTCGAGTGGCTCGAACCCTGAGTGGTGTATGGACGTTATAGAAATTGTTCGAGCGAGACTAAAGGATTTACGGATCGTACGAATATGTCGGCAAGCGATGCGATCGCGCAAAACCTTAGAACGTGTCACGCTTAGTTGGCCGTGACTTCAAAAGTCCCAAACGAGATGTCGCTGGACAACTTGTCAATGGGCAACGCAAGTTAGAAAATGACCCAGAACGATGAATAAAGATGAATGGTCTTGATCGAGGAAACTTAGAGGATCGCACGTACGATTTCGGATTGATTCAAATGAATTGTGACTTGAGTTTGAACAACGATCTTGAAACTAGCTTGAGGAAGAGCGACGGAACTTGATCTTGAATATCGAGGAAATTATAGAATATCCAACTCGGACAACAGCATCAACGCACGATTCAAAATCGGTTGCAAAGGAAGATCGTCAGGTTACGCATATCGTCGATGGTATTGAGGCATATCAAAGATCGATATGCGATAACTCGGGGGTACTCTGACTCTGCAAATGACGATCGTGGAAATGTCATTGTCCCGTTGGATGCTATACTTGGGTTGTTAAAAATGTGTCGAGGAAAAGATAGATTTAGCTCGAGGATTTTCTAGTCGAATGTATGACGGTCAGACTATCGAATTAATTTGGCTTGGATGAAAATATGAATGCTTGGATTTGCTTCGTTAACAACCATAATGTTGACGTTCTTGTCTTATGCTAGAGCAACTCCAGCCTCGCACATGCGTCGTGCCGGATTATGGCGATCACTCCGCGTGAGCGCTGATATGGTGATTCATACAGCGGGAGTGATTAAACATGGATGGCGTGGCAATCTGATTGCTTCAACTTATGGTTTGACGCGAAAGTGGACTCGAGAATGAATTTGTGTGTTTGAAGAATTGAACTTGAGGATTGAGTAGGTCCAATCTGCGTATCGAGAATGGGTTAGTCTAAAACTCAAACAAGAGTTATGCTCCGATGAGGATGATTATTCCGCGGGAGCGTTGCATGGTGATTCATGAACCGCCGTGGATAATCGGACTCGTGTGAGATTAGGGCACAATGTATTCTCGAGTTGGATGACCTCGTGATCGAATACACGAATTGGTTAGAATTGGTGATTGAACGGAATTGAATATGTGCAACGTAAGTCTTGATGCGAATTAGGTGATCATGCTGATGTTTAGAAATTTGAGTGAAACGAACTTGGGTAGAAACTCCCGTACAAAGCGAACAAATAGTTTGACCATAGGATTTGGGGACAGGCGTCGTGCAACGACCTTGCGTGACGAGCCACAGACCTGACGTGTAACTATGACCTTATGAGCTGACCTAGTGGATAGGCGAACGACCCTATGCCGAGTGATTAAACTTGTGCGATCGACCTTACAGTATCGTCTGGACGGACGATAGACTTAGGCAGCAATACTTAGAGTAGGACGAGGAACTGGGAGTGTGCGTGAACGACGACGAGATTGGCCCAAACAAGTGAATGATATGAAATCGATATTGTGCAAGTAAAGTTGGTATAACGAATTGAATCATTGATTGGAAGACGCAATCGATGAAAGTACGATACTTAGCCTCGAATCGGACGGAAATAACTTAGACTTGGTCGACCCCACTAAGATGAAATCATACTGATTTCATGGATAAGAACGCTTGAGTAACCAACCGGATCATCTCGAGGACCGAGATAAATGATATGTGGTACACACATGAGTTCGGTTTTAAATCAAAGTTAGCAAAAACGATCGGCAAATCGAAACTATCACGAGTAGCTTGTCCGACTTTGCTAGTCGCTAAGCTTGGTTGAAATGTACTATTCGGGGGATGCCTTGAATGCGTGCACGATCCAAACTCAGCGATATGATGAACTCGAATGCAGCTGCAAGTGAGTGTTGAGATGCGTATGAACGAATGAGTGAGTTTGCCTCAGCTTACGTCTTTCGTATTTGATAAATTACAACGCACCTCGTGCGACCATTTTCAGTCCCATGACACGTCGAAATAGCAACCAAGTCGAAGAAACACTTGAATTGAATAAGTGCCATCAACTCTAAAATAAATGAAAAGTTATCCAATAAAAATCGACCAAACGTATGCGACACGGAACTTGGAAAGGTACCCAACATGGTTCGATGCCATCGAACGATAGAGCCGTTCGATAGAATTGTCTATAAAACACGATGACACGAGTTAA
The DNA here is from genome assembly GCA_029216955.1 of Iris pallida. Taxonomy (NCBI): domain Eukaryota; kingdom Viridiplantae; phylum Streptophyta; class Magnoliopsida; order Asparagales; family Iridaceae; genus Iris; species Iris pallida. The sequence continues at coordinate 23,449,771 of JANAVB010005796.1, forward strand.
GGAATGGTAGGATGACCTGCACTCAGGAAGTCTCGAGGACGAGACTTGTTTTGAGTGGTGTATTATGTAATGACCCGCTCCGCCCTAGCGGAACGCCGATTCAAACGGCAAGTGTAACGACTCAAACGAGCCGTCGACTCGAAGAGTTGCGTCGACCCGATGAAGTATCGATACAAGACTTACAATGGCCCGTCAAAGATGAATCCAGACTTAGACTATCAAAGGCACGCTCGGAGTATCGCTCGGCCGATGCGAAAATCGCTAAGGTGGGTGGCTCCGATGAACCCGTCTGTGCTTAGCCTAGACACATAATAATACGGACATTATCACTGAAATCGCTAGGCGATAACACTGCGCATGCTAATAAATGACCCAACGCACCTAGATAAGGGATTAATCCCATCTTGTATGCTTGTATAGAATATGGAAAGAAACATGGAAAATACGAGAACTCTCGCACCGCGCTCCACGCTCGTGCTACAGTACAAGCTTACGTTCAAGTCCCTTATGTGTTCAACAATGAAACAATGAATGGTTTACAACAATGAAACGGGAAGACTATCGACATAGTCATTCCGAGTAGAGTATAGCAACATTGAAAGGCTACGGGACCGATGGGTCGCCAAGGCGACTCCCGCACAGGGAGTTGCAAAAATGTATAAATGGATGAATGAATGAATCGATGAATGAATGTATGAGTATGTGAATGAAATGAATCAATGAACAAACGGACAAGAGAGAGGAAGAAAAGAAAGAATGAAGAAAAGATAAGAAAGAAAGGAATGGTTAGCGACAGGTGTGACGGGCACGTACAACGGGGCTCGCTACCCACGCTGCACGGACGCCAACCTGGTCGATAACACATTATGGCTAAGGGTTAGCCTATATCTCAAAGACAGTCGTTAAGTTAAAATGATAATAAAATACGAAATGGTCGTGGACGGCTCGTGCACGAGCGAAAAGGGATTCCAAGGGCAACGAACGACGATTTCGTGGCCGGCCTAGGCGGAATCATGGCCTACGGGCGGACAGAATGTGCGGGCTTGGGCACATAACCAAACGTAGGATCGGTTATTCAATAGTCTATCAAGGTGTACCAGCCATCACGCTTGATAGATGAGAATGCCACGGGGGAAAATGTCTAAAATGGCTGACATGCCAGCGACCGGTGCATATAGATTTAGGTGGGCTTTGCTGTTGGCTGTCCATGTGCAAGTTCTTGTGTTGAAATCAAAGTAGTCTAAAGTTATCTTAATGAAGCTCCCTCTGAATAGACATTGAATGTAACATACAAATGATCAAAAGTACTTCGGCATAGGAGTTAGAAAATACGCCTACGACACGCTAGGACCCGAGGCAGGGACACGCTCTTGACATTGAAAGTTCACATGAATCACGTTAAGTTATTTCCTATGAATTATTGACTAACTTAGTTTACTTTGAACAGGGAAGGCCGGACGGTAAGTATGGGTAAGTCATGTATGTATTTCCATGCGAGACTTGAAATTGGCAATACGAGATAGGCTATGAAATATGCCATGAAATTGATCCTAAGGCAAGATTAGAAAGACAATGAATGATAGAGATGCACAAAAGTAAATAGAACGTATTTGGTAATGATAGCATTGTGGGTGAGCTAGCCTCCCCACCAGTGCATAACAATGTACTGATAACCCCACAGTCTGCTTGCAGGAAGCAGAAAACGTCGGCGGGTGCGGAGCTTTCCTCGAACGTGCTAAGGCGCGAAGCTATCTCTGGAGCCTTGGAGCGTTACAAGGAGCTGGAGCACCATATTCAGGACATAATGTATCGAAACATCGCCATGAATCATTCCATCTTGTAAGCCACTTGGCACGCCTTTTATGTTTCAGAGAGAGAGAGCTTGTGAGACTTGTAAACTCGGCCTAGCACCGCTTGTAAACTTCTTGAATATCAATAAAGAGTTGAATTCGCTTCAATTTGTGTTCATTTACTTTCCCCTGCAAATGGAGACACTCTGTGCGACTCTGTAGCCTAGCTCAAATCGGCCGTTTCTGGACTTAGCCTTGCACGGGCGCAACCTAGACCCGTGCGGCATCACGCCTTAGCAAGGACGATCGCTCCTGCGGGAGCGGGGCGTGACATCGAAGACCCTCGTGACTCCACTTTTGAAGACCCTCTGCATCAGTCCAAGAAACATGTCTCGGCTTCCTTCCATTCAAGGTAGTTGAAATACTTTTGTTGTAAATTGAGGGATATATGTATAAAACGACTATCTCATCGGCGTTCATTTTGTAATCGAGTCATTTTGTAAAGCCCATGCGACATGATTGTAATAGAGTCTTGTAAATGATGTCTATTATCAATAAAATAAAAAGTTTCTCTGCCTCAATTTGTTATTTAATTTCTCTGCATAATTTCTTAGCTATTGTGTTTCGGATAACCTTATGACTATGCTTTGTGCGATCGCAACCTAGGTTCACATGGCATCACGCCCGGGGGACGACTATCGATTCTTCGAAATCAGGGCGTGACACATATCAAGACTGTAAATGAGTGTAAGAGCAAGAGAACAGTTTTATCATGTACAGGAATTAAGAAACTACTATATATGTGAGTTAGCACTAGTTTCAACATGTGATCGGCTTAGGAACTTGATACAAGAGTTTATGGCCTGGTTAATCATACGTGCAGTATATGATTAACATTATTCAAGGTTCAAGACTTGATACAAGGAGAGTATTGATCACATATCTACGCTAATACTCTACGCCCCGACTAGTATAGTGGATCCAACCATGACATGTTACGACACGAGATTCTCTGAGAAGGTAGCTAGCCTTCGTAAGAATCGGTATCCATAAGATGTACAAGAACAACAATGGGGTTTGTACAAGATATCCCAAGGTTATCAAGGAATAACATCTTATGATGGGATCCAGACAATACCAATCCGCGTGAACAATGTGTCAAGAGAACAAGGATATCTACACTAAATACAATAAACATAGAAGATATCATAAAACAGAAAAATAATCAGAGAATGTACTCACATCAATTTAGTTGGAAGTCGACGTGCACGACACGAACGTATCGACACCCAATAGGTACCGATGCTATGCTCCATAAGGTGGTCCGAGATAATGAAACAACCAGTTCCATTGAGTCCAGAATAGTCCAAATAGCCTAGTTTGGTATATAGAAGTCCAAAATCAGAGTTCGACACGATAATTGAATCAAGAAATAAAATGACTATAATAGCACAATCAAAACTAAAACCAAAGGTGAACCCTTAAATAAATACATATAAAAGTTATTTTAAAATATGAATAAAATATTTGAAACTATAAGTTCATTAGTTTCTATCAAAGACCAAAAACCATGAATATTGGTAGGTCCAAAACTGACAGAAGAAATACTTATCTTACTGATATAGTCTCTAACCCATACTATTTGAAATAAGAAAATCGTTTCAGAAAAGTAACCCTTTTTTATTTGGAATATATATAAAACTATAAATTTATTTAATAGTACACTAGCAAATTATCTAAAATACATCGGTTAGACGTAGATATTTACTTCCTGAAAATATTAAAAAAATATCTATTAAAATTATACTAGAATCTAGGTATCACGATTTAATTACTAAACATTAATAAAAATCTTATTAAATATTAGCTACAATACTAATTTCTAATTAATTCAATATCATGTCAAGCCCATTGATTTCTTATACAAGCAACAAATCCTACTTGAATGAATGGGCTCGGCCCAAAGTAATAAAAATCCTTATCATGAAGTGATAACCAATATATATATATATATATATATATATATATATATATATATATATATATATATATAAAATATATATATATATATATATATATATATTTAGCATGTTAGTAAAACCTTTAAATCCACATATCAGCCCATAATAATTTAAAACTTAATTTAATAATAAATGCCATGGCCAAGCCAAACAATGGGCTTAATCCCAAAGTTCTACTCATAGCCTCAACTAATAACAACCCTATATAATGAATCATAACAATCATAAATATTAATAACAATAGTAAATAGTGTACAGAGGAAAGGGGGTTTGTCTCTTCGAAAAATCGAAAAGATGGGAAAAAGGAAAACAACACTTAAAAATGAATTATGGAGAGAGATAAGTCACTCTCTCTAAAAGAATCATTCGAACACTTCTTAAATTTCCAAACAGTGAGAAAGAGGAAAGGGAAATTTTGGGCGAAGGGAGAGAGACACTCACAAGGGCGAAGGAGTTCGCTCGCCACAGCGGCGACGAATGTCACGCCCCGATTCCATAGAATCGATACTCGTCCCCCGGGTGTGATGCCGTGCGAACCTGAATTACGATCGCACAAGGCTAGTCATAAGGTTATCCGAAACACAACAACAAGAGAATGCGCAGAGTAAATTGAACACAGATTATAACGAAGGAAACCTAAGCTTTATTGATAATGAACATTATTTTACAGACTCGATACAAAGGTGCCGCACGGGCTTTTTACAAACTGACTCCATTACAAAATGAACGTCGATGAGATAGTCGTTCCATACATTTCATCCATTGATCATATAACCAGTATTAAAAACCACCTGGGATGGTGGGAAGTCGCTCTATCTCTCTTCTGGTCTTCAACAGCGGAGTCTACAAAATAGATTGGATCTAGGCTTCGACCGCACGGACGAAGCTTCAAAATACACGAGCATTGCCTCCCTTCATATGGCACGCTCCTCCCGATTTATCTCACCTGTAGAGAGAACGAGGATCAGTATAATCAATATGTACTGGCGAGTGGCTAATTAATTTCCAGGCTCTTATTCGGTTCAAGAATTTAGATAAAAATCATACAACTTGCTTTTAGTGATCTTTCTAGCCATCCTAGTTATTTTTATGCGAAGCATTTGATGAAACGTAAACCAAGTAAGTTACACCAGAATTTCCTTCGGTAGAGCGCGTCGTGTAACATAAAACTTACCATCACCTTCCCTGTTAGTTGATAATAATTTATATCAAGTGTATAATATGGAGCTCACTGGCATTAACTAGCCATCCTAAACATAGCCTGGTAAATGGGGTCCTTGCACCGCGTGTAGCGAGCTCCGATGCAAGTCTCCGAACTACCGGTTGCTTTATACCCAGCTCGTCTATAACCTGTTTCTTCCGAGGCCGAGTTTGTCCCGTGGCCCCGGGTTGCCGCTCGAAGAAACCATCGCCCTTGTCGACAAGTTGTCTATGACTGTGTTAAGTTAACAAAGTATATTTTATGGTATCGTTGGGGTTTGTTATGTAATCGATTCATTTACAAGGTTCTTTGCAGACCTGAAATAATTCTCTCTCTTTTCTAAACTCTCATCTTTTCTCTTCTAGAACATAGGACTTGTATTTTCCAAACGAATCATTCAAATTTGATACCGTTACCTGAGTTTTCATTTTGAAATAGAGGGTCGAGACGAAGGAGGTCAACCACTCACCTTGAGTTTGCTTGAGACGAGAGAACTTCTTGGTCAAGCTAGACGTCACCTACGCGATTACCTGAAATTGCACAAGCAACCGATTAGAACACTGTATTATTCAAGAAGTTCGATAGAAAATGTGATTTTGAAATGCAAGCCATGAAAACCATCAAAAACATTCACGAAAACGCATTCAGAAAAACCAAAGCCAAAACCAACGCAAGCTGCGTAAAAAACAGAGCAATGGGAGGTCTCTTCCGACTCAGTCGCAAAGTCAATCCTTGAGGCGCTACCCGCAGAATATGAGACTTGGTTCCGAAGAAGACATTCCATAACGGGGAATGGATCTTAATTCAACCGTTCCTGTTTGACAGATTCGTTCGATCCCGACCTATCGGTTATGACCGAATCAATGGCGAGAGTGTCCTTTCTCGTGCACCCTATGGACGGAGAATGGGGCACGATGTAGGAATGGGGCACTACACCATAACCAACTAAGAAAAAGTTTCGTCCTTAAAACTTAAGAATATAACCTACCACTACGAGAACAATGAAGGAAATTTCTCCTTCATTTCTGATTCAAGCATCCATGTCGACTCCTCGACCGAATGGTTTCCCCAGAGGACACGAACGAAAAAAATAGCATGGTTACGGAGAAGTTTATCTTTTCGCTCCAAGACTTTTATAGGCTCTTCGACATATGACAAGTCCGTCTTCAGATCCAGATGACCCAAATGTACCATATGGCTCGGATCGTGCACATACTTCCGCAACTATGAGACATGGAAGGCATTGTTTACCTTCGACAACACTGGCGGCAAGGCGATTTGGTTGGCTACTGGGGCGACTCGCTTCAATATTTTGAACGAACCAAGAAATCTTGGGCTCCACTTTTCTTTTGTGCAGAATCTGGTAACTCCACGCATGGGCGTCACCTTCAGGAATATATGGTTGCCTTCCGAGAACTCAAGGGGGCGTCGGTGCATGTCGGTATAGCTCTTTTGTCGACTTTGTGCTATCTTCAATCTCTCCCGTATTAACTTGACCATCTGCACAGTCTGTTCCACCAGTTCCGAACCAAGTATCTGCCGTTCCCCGACTTTATCCCAGGAAATGAGCGATCTGCACTTCTAACCGTATAAAGCCTCATACGGTGCTATTTGGATACTGGACTGATAGTTGTTGTTGTATGCAAACTCGGCCAACGGTAGATGAATGTCCCAGCTTGACTTCAAGTCGATCGCACAGAGTCGTAACATGTCCTCGAGAATCTGGTTCACCCGTTCTGTTTGGCCGTCAGTCTGAGGATGATAACTCGAGCTAAACTTCAACTTGGTCCCCAACGCAGAATACAGACTACTCCAGAAGCGTGCCACGAATCGTCCATCCTGATCCGAGACGATAGATACTGGGACCCCGTATTGCTGGTGCTTGGCTTTAACTTGCTGACAGGCCATACACTTTGACACAAAGAGCGCTACGTCCCTCTTCATGCCGTGCCACCAAAAGACAACACGGAGGTCCTTATATATATTGGTGCTACCAGGATACAAAGAATATTTTGCATAATGTGCCTCCGATATTATCTCATTTCTAAGTTCTGCGTCATCCGGAACGCATAGCCGACGCTTCACTCGCAGCACTCCTGACTCATCCTCTGCAAAGTTGGACACTTTTCCTATCGATATCAGCTTCCGCATCTTCTCTAGGTATGGGTCGTCCTTCTGAGCAGACATGATTTTCTCCAATTGGCTCAGTTCCAGCCGCAGTTGTGCCAGTTTCACGTCTCTAAAACAAACTAGGAGTTCAATGCCCATCCCTTCCAAGTCATGTAACATTCGACTATTGATGCATAACAAAGCTAAGTACTTCTGACTCAGCGCATCCGCTACAACATTTCCTTTACCTGGCGTATAGTCGATTGATAAGTCGTAGTCTTTGATCAGTTCAAGCCATCGTCTCTATCGCAAATTTAGTTCCTTCTGGGTGAAGAGCTACTTGAGGCTTTTGGGGCCCGTATAAATCCTGCATGCCATGCCATAAAGATAGTGACGCCACAGCTTCAACGCGAACACAATCTCCGCTAGTTCTAGGTCGTGCGTGGGGTAGTTCTTCTTGTGCAGCTTCAACGGCCGAGAAGCAAAAGATATCACCTTGTCCTACTGCATGAGCACACGCCCCAAGCCCTGGCCAGATGCATCGTTGAAGATTTGACATCCCTCAGTCCCTTCAGAAATAGCAAGTATCGGGGCCGAAACAAGCCGTTGTTTGATCTCCTGGAAGGAAGCTTCACAATCGTCTGACCACTCGAATACGACTCCTTTTTGGGTGAGGCAAGTCAATGGCGATGCAATCTTCGCGAAGTCCTTTACGAAGCGTCGGTAGTATCCCGCCAAGCCTAGGAAGCTTCGAATTTCGCTAACCGATGCGGGCTATTTCCAATCAATAACTGCCTCGACTTTCTTCGGATCGACTGAGATGCCTGCGGCGGAGATGATGTACCCTAGAATGAGACGCTGTTCAGTCAGAATTCGTATTTGCTCCTCTGCTCATACAAATGATTTTATCAAAGGGTCTGGAGTACATTTTGCAGATGTTCTGCGTATTGCGTCCGATCCTTCGAGTAGACGAGAATGTCGTCTATTAAGACTACTACGAATTTGTCGACGAACGGACTGAACACCCGATTTATTAGATCCATGAAGACGGCAGAAGCATTTGTCAGGCTAAATGGAATCACCAAGAACTCATAGTGACCGTAACGAGTACGGAAGACAGACATTGGCATGTCCTCTAGCTTGACTTTGAGCTGGTGATAACCCGATTGAAGATCAATCTTCAAAAACACCGTGGCACCTTGGAGCTGATCAGACAAATCATCGATGTGGGGCAGGGGGTATTTGTTCCCGACGGTGGCCTTATTCAATTCACGATAGTCGATGCAGAGCCGCATCGATCCATCCTTCTTTTTGACAAGTAGCACATGCGCACCCCACGGCGAGACACTTAGACGGATGAATCCCTTATCGAGCAACTCTTGCAGCTGAATCTTGAGCAAATTTAGTTCTGCCAGGGCTATTCTGTACGGAGCTTTTGAGATCGGTCGGGTGTCAGGGAATGTATCGATGGTGAATTTGATCGTCCGGGAATGTCGGGGAATTCTGCCCCAACGTCGGCCTGACCTACGTTTGCACCATCCAGTCGTATGTCTCGAACAGACGCCAAGTAGCCTTCGCATCCTGAATGCAGCATACTCCGAAAAAAATTGCCAAAATCACCATACACGTCGACGATGCTTCACCACACGAGTAGTAGAATTCGGGCACTCTAGGTATGCGGAAGGTGACCTTCTTTCCTGCACGTAAATGGTGATGTTCAAGGACCGAGCCAATCCATACCCAGTATGATGTCAAAGACCTTCATATCTTGAACTATCGCATCAAGACCGATCTTTTGACCCCCAATACAGATGATCCCGTTCTTGCAGGCTAAATTCTTGAGTAGTGGTGCGCCAGAAGGATATTGGCATTCAAGGCGGAGAGCGTGATTCATGAACTCGCACATTGTCTTATTTTCGGGAACTGACATATGAGCAGAGATGGAGGGCCTCAGTCCCACTTCGAACCGTCGAGCGTGACTCTCTATTGTTGACAAGAATGCTCCAACGAATTTGGCTAACTTATTAAATTCTGCTGCATACTGCGTCACCATCTTGTTCCCTTGTTTCAACTGCATAAATTCATTTTCTTTGTCTTGTCGAACGGCTGCAGGAAGGTACTCGATCTCGAACGCCTTTCGGAAGGTAGCCCAAAAGATTGTCGCTGCCTCGTCGTCACCTTTGATCGTTCGCTTTTGCATGGCCCACCAGTCCTGCGCGTTCAATCGGAGTAGAAGTTGAGCGCATGCAACTTTTTTGGACTTATCGACGCCCAGAAGCTCAAACTGGTCTTCTAACTCCTCCAACAAATCAATAGCCAAAGAAGGGTCTTTAGTACCGCAGACGGAAGTGCGACAATTTTTTGTGAATTTTGACACCTCAAAGTTGCAGCTTCTTGGTGTCGCAGGTAAATTTTTGGGCGCCCGACTCAATTTGAATCGGTCGAACCGTAGGGATGGCTGCAGTGTGAGTCATCGCAGAATTTTCGTTGGCCGCAACCGTCTAGATAATTTGCTGAAGAGTATCAAGCTTCTTTTGCTGCAACTTCAACTGCATATCGAATCGGGCCTCGAACTGAGTCTGTCAAGCCGCAGCTTGTCTCTGCTGCTCTTCAACGTGCTATCGATGTTGTTCGTTCAGACGTTGATTTGCCTCGGCCTGTCATTGTTTCCCTTCCAACATGTGCATCATTCGCTCCATGGGATCCATAGGGACGTTTGAAGGTTGCGCCCCTGAGCTGCTCGAGTCATTCGAAGCACTGTCTCCGTTCTCGCCCGCAGTTTCTTAGACCTCTGGGATTTAGAAAGCAACTCGTATTAGTCTCAGAAAATATTATGGACTCGCTGTATGGAACAACTCATCTCATCGACACGAGGTTAAAGGTTCGAAACTCAAACGAAAGGCCAAAGGATGTAAAGCCGTGCTCTGATATCATTATGTCACGCCCCGATTCCATAGAATTAATAGTCGTCCATCAGGCATGATGCCATACGAACCTAAATTAGGATCGCACAAGGCATAGTCATAAGGTTATTCGAAACACAACAACAAGAGAATGTGCAGAGTAAATTGAACACACATTATAAAGAAGGAAACCTAAGCTTTATTGATAATGAACATCATTTTACAGACTCGATACAAAGGCACCGTACGGGCTTTTTACAAACTGACTCCACTATAAAATGAACATCGATGAGATAGCCGTTCCATACATTTCATCCATTGATCATACAACCAGTATTACAAAACCATCTAGGATGGTAGAAAGTCGCTCCATCTGTCTTCTGGTCTTCAACGGTAGATTCTTCAAAAGAGATTGGATCTAGGCTTCGACAGCACGGATGAAGCTTCAAAACACACGAGCATTGCCTCCGTTCACGTGGCACGCTCCTCCCGATTAATCGTACCTGTAGAGAGAATAAGGATCAGTACAATCAACATGTATTGGCGTGTAGCTAATTAATTTTCAGGCTCTCATTTGGTTCAAGAATTTAGATAAAAATCATACAACTCGCTTTTAGTGATCTTTCTAGCCATTCTAGTTATTTTCATGCGAAGCAGTTGACGAAACGTAAACCAAGTAAGTTATACCAGAATTTCCCTCGGTAGAGCGCACCGTACAACATAAAACTTACCATCACCTTCCCTGTTAGTTGATAACAATTTATATCAAGTGTATAATGTGGAGGCCACTGGTATTAACTAGCCATCCTGGACATAGCCTGGTAAACAGGGTCCTTGCACTGCAAGTAGCGAGCTCCGAAGCAAGTTCCCGAACTACTGGTTGCATCATACCCAGCTCGGCTATAACCTGTTTCTTCCTAGGCCAAGTCGGTCCCGTGGCCACAGGTTGCCACTTGAAAAAAACCATCGCCCTTGTCGACAAGTTGTCCATGACCGTATTAAGTTAACAAGGTATATTTTAGGGTATCGTTGGGGCTTGTTATGTAATCCATTCATTTACTTGGTGGTTTTACAGACCTGAAATAATTCTATCTCTTTTCTAAACTCTCATCTTTACTATTCTAGAACATAGGACTTGTATTGTCCAAATGAATCATTCAAATTTGATACCGTTACTCGAGTTCTCATTTTGAAATAGAGGGTCGAGACGAAGGAGGTCAGCCAATCACCTTGAGTTTGCTTGAGACGAGAGAACTTGTTGGTCACGCTAGACGTCGCATGTACAATTACCTGAAATCGTACAAGCAACCGATTAGAATACTGTATTATTCAAGAAGTTCGATAGAAAATGCTAGTTCAAAATGCAAGCCATGAAAACCATCAAAAACATTCACGAAAATGCATTTAGAAAAAACAAAGCCAAATCCAACGCAAGCGGCAAAAAATAGAGCAACAGGAGGTCTCTTTCGACTCACCCGTATAGTCAATCCTTGAGGCGCTACCCGCTGAATATGGGACTTGGTTTCGAAGAATCCATTCCATAACGGGGAATGGATCTTAGTTCAGCCATTTTCGTTCGACCGATTCGCTCGATCCCGACATATCGGTTCCTACCGAATCGATGGCGGCAGTGTTCCTTTCTCACGTACCCTGTAGATGGAGAACGGGGCACAATGTAGGGTCGGGGTACAATAGCAAAGGCACGGCTCGGGGGCTCGACCGACGGTGCAGCGTCGGGAAGGAACGACTCAGGGATATAGGCGATGGACCGCAGGGGCTCGCTAACAGGATCGGAAGGCTCGCAGAGGGCGATGGGGGTCTGGGTGGAGGAGACGGCGATCCGGGGGGAGGGACTGGCCGTGAGAATGAGGATCAGGCGGTGGATCGGCTCGAGGTGATGGTTATCTTTTACTCTCTATTTGATGGTGGCGGTGTCCGGTCTATAGGAAAGTCGGAGGTAAAAGTGGTGATGTCGGTGGCAATACAACGCCACGGTGGTGCTTGGTAGTGGATGGCCGGAATGGGTGTCGGGGTGAGTGAGGCCGGTTGTGGCGGTGTTTTATCGTCATAGTGGTGGTGGTGTAGCTGTCGGGTTGAGGTGGTGGTGTACTAGGCCGATTGGCCGGGATGGCTGTGTCGGATGTGGTGGTGTGCTCTGCGGTGTTGCTGTTGATGATGAGTGGTGGTGGTGTTCTAGTGGGAGGATGGGTGGTTAAGGTTCTGGAGGTGGTTGTCGTCGTGGTTTTGATGGTCGGGGAAGGCTCAGTGAAGATATCGAGTTGGTTGTGGAAAGTTGGCGGCTGTAGGTATTGGCAGAAGGTTTGGGGGCTGCCATAGAAAGGATTTAGGTTTAGGATTTTTAGGTTAACATCTCCTTGGGAAGTGTGACATTTATAGGGTAGTTGGGAAAGACCCTAAAAGCTCATTGTAATCGTAATAGAAATTAGGAATTAATGAAAATGCTAACACACTAATTCTAGTGCTAACCACTAACATATATGTTATCTTCTAGTATAGGTAATATTATCTAATAATTTATTTAGTAGATATTTACTACTTAATTTAATCACTGGCTATTTTTAGATGTTTAATAATAAAAAAATCATTTCACAGCTAATTGCAATTTAGTTAATACTCATACAAAATCGTAGCCCGCTTGGAAATGGATAAACCACCAATTTCGAAAACCTTTAACTAAACGAATTTAGTAAATAAATATTTCTATTTAATATCAAATTTTATAATTATTCTTTTTCGATATAAAAGTTATATATTTATCACTTATAGGTCTTTCTTGAAGTGGACAAAAATTCCATTAGCATAACTTCTCACAGAAAATGTTTTTTTACAAAACCAAAGACAAACAAGGACCGATTGCAATTACGGTCGAAATGTTTCTCAAAATTAGAATTTCACGTTTTTTTTTCATGACTCAGAAAATTCAGGGTTTAAAAAAAGTCAAATTTTCAAAAAATCCAAGAAATTGGTTAACGGAGGTTACATTCATTCCATGCTTTTATGTCAGTCCACAATATAAGAATATCCTGCACCAGACCCTATTCTCTCAACCACAATCTAACTGTGCAACCATTTCTTAACTCATTTGTGGTTGCTACTAATTTGTCTCCACCCATTAGAGTTTAGTTATTGCATTGCACTACTTCATTGTACCATCAATCTATTCAGAGCACATATGGGCATATGTCATCCCAGATTGGGTGCCATTCATACTCAGTCATGTTTAGGTTTGATATATGTTCTATTCCTATAACAGGTATGATAGTGATGTTAAGTCCCCTTTAGGATTCATATATCACTTTGATGTTCAATTAGTGTAGCTTAGCATCAAACCCTCACCTTAGCTTTAGTTCCTATCCTCCTTTTGTGTTGTCCTTTTTGGTTGGGGGTCTTTTAGTTAGAGTTCATCCCAAATTGGTTTGAATTGGGTGTGGCTTGTCCCTTCGAAAGGAACATTAAGTCCAGTTTCTTCCTATTTAGTGTCCGTCTTATATGGCAAAGTGCAGTTCCCATATTCCTATTTGTTCATCCCAACTTTGGTTAAGTGCATATAAGTTCCCTACTTGTTAGTCCATATGATGTTCAGAACCTTCTTGTATGAACACCAGTACATGTTCCTTTGAAGATTTTAGTCCAGACTTGTAGATTTCTTGTCAAGGATTATCTATTGTATAGGTTTTGTCCTACATCACTTAGAGTCCAGCTATTTCACTAATTATTCTGTCCATATGAGACCAGTCCTGTACTTGATGTCAGTCCTTATAGGATTATCTTGAGAGTGTGAGAAAGGTATTAAGGGTGAGTTAGTGAAGGATTTTGGCAACAGTATAGGCTCATGTGTTTGAAGGTTAGATGTATTTAGGTTGTTCTGCTCCTCTTTCCCCAATGAATCAGGTATCATAACGAGGTTAACTCCATTGAGGTTTTATCCTATTCTCTGTTACAGGTGTGGTTCAGTTGAGGAACATCTTGTTATGTTCGGATTTCCTTGTTTTGCATATCCTTGCCATTACATATGGGTTCTGCCCATTAGCATGTTGTTCATTGCCATCTCTTTATGTTTTGTCTTCATTAGAGTCACCCATAGATGGATAAATTCATTAGGCATGTTCAACTCCTTGTTTATGTATCAGAGCATCTTTGGATAAGCTCCTTAAAATCGAGTGTAGTCCCCATCATGGGTTCAAGTACTTGGATGTATAACTCAGTATCTGTCATCCTCCATAGAGTATCGGTTCCCTTCCTTCATGTGCATCCAGCATCATTGGTGAGTTCTTTTGCATCTGTCCATGTATGGACAGTCATTGGCTATATTGATTTATGTCCTACTGCCCATTTGGTTCTGTTTATACGTACTTGAATTAGTATATTGCATTCATATATAGATGTTAACATATATGTTAAGTTATGGAGGATATATGTATCAGTAACTTGAGAAAAAGTAAGGGAATATCGTGAACAAAAAAACAGTGATGTGTTTGGGTTGTCTACAGGGGAGTGCAGTCACAGAGTTAACATTAGATGTGTGTGATTTGGGGTCATGGGCATACTTTCAGTCCTATGAAAGATGCCCACCTCATTACATACTAGTCACATATTATAGAAACATTTTACACAGAAGATGGTGGATGGCTGAGTGATTTTGAGTATGTGTTATAAATGCCATTCATATATATATATATTATATATATATATATATATATATATATATATATATATATATATATATATATATATATATATATATGTACTCATAAGATTAATAATAGACAAGGAATATATATAGTAATGTATACTTTAGTTATATATGTAGAATCCCATATGTGTGTGTCAGTATCATAACTTTTAGATTGTATCAGTATATTTGAGAGGGGAGGGCCAAGTCTTGGCAACAGGTTGTTAGAGGGTTGGAGTTAGACATGTGCATAAGTGCACTAGTACAAGAGGGTATACCATGGCTTGGATGGTTTTATAGTGTTGAGTGTGTGCACGTACCTATAAGTATATAGCTAAATAAAGGTATATATAGTGATAGTTAATTACATAGATATGACATATATAGGCAAGGTAGATGAAGACTAGATAAAGGGTAACTAACATATCTTTATACTTTTATCTATGATATACTAGTATCCTAATATGGATGATATAGCCTAGATGTGTTAGGTATGGACCCATGACCTAAGTATGGACTCAAACAATCTAGAAGTAGCTGGATTGACCAAGATTGACTAGTTGGCCGGGTTCTTGACCTAGAATTGACCATTTGACTATAGTTGACCAAGTTGACTTTATTGACCTAGAAAAGGGCTAGAAGTATGTAGTTAACTCATTTAGATACACCGTTTACTATAGATCATCAAATAACTTTGTATATTCCAAATATAGGTTTGTGTGACCACCTTGGGCATCAATCCTCATTCACTGCTCTGGACGACAGGCGAGTATATTCTCTGATAGTTTTTATTTACTTGATGATTATTATGATTCAGCTTCTAGTATTATTTTATTTTGATTCTCTGTCACAACACGTATTGGTATTCTGAATTCATTCATTTGCAACACATGTATTTGACTCGTCTATCCCCTACTACTAGAACCACTCATTAGAACCACCTACTCGAAACACGTGCAAGCATCATTTACTTCTGGCTAGACTCATACTCTATTTATGTGTCAGGAAATACTTGAGTAAACATGTAAACATTCCCAATCGTATATGAATCACCACAACAAGAAGGATAGCCATCACACGCTAAGCCAAGCATGCGACGTACTGTATACAACAAGAACCACCCTTACAAGCAAGATAGCAACAAGATAGCCGTCGTCGCTAGGCCAAGGGTGCGATGTGCTATATACAACAAGAGCCACCCTTACAAGCAAGATAGCCGTTGTCGCTAGGCCAAGCGTGTGATATGCCATATTCAACAAGAACCACCCTTACAAGAAAGATAGCCATCTCCGCTAGGCCAGCGTGTGATGTGCCGTATTCAACAAGAATCACCCATACAAGAAAGATAGCCGTCGCCGCTAGGCCAAGCATACGATGTGCCGTATTCACTACTCATCTAATCGTTACATATCGAACTCGGTATTTCAAAACACACTGTATTAGTGTCTTCTACTAGATTCGTATTATCTCATGTTATACTGATTGGACTCGCATCACATCGCTCTAGTTCAGTTACTTCTATTTACAGTTTTACAGCCATGTTCTTCTATCTCACTGTATTTACTTTCCTGGTTTTGACTGTTGATTCTATTTCATTATCTGTCTCAACTTTCCATGTTCATCAAGCATAACCGTCTATAACTGTATTATAGTCTTTGTCATTTATTTAGAACTGCTAGAGGAGATGTGCTCATTCTATCCTGACGAGATATATTTTTCAGATTATTGCTCATATGATACGTGTCCTACCTTATATGGATCCGAGGAGGGGATAGGTACCTTGGGTCCAGATTCTCAGTAGTGATCGAGGGACCTAGTTTAGTGGACTTGTTTTAGATTCTCCGTTTGAACTTGAATTATAATAATTGGAGATTTTGACGTTGTATTTGAGATTTGATTCAGATATTATTTAGTTGTAGTTTGTTGAGTCTTTTTAGTTATTTAGTCTTCTTTGATATCATATCATGCTTTAAACTGTGATTGAGTATTATCATATCTTTATACTTGTCCTCCGCTCGGAGTTGAGATCTATGGCAGGTACATTATATTATTGTGTGAGTAAATAGTTAGCAACATAGAACATCATTCTACCGTCGATTCTGTCGCGTATGCTGGGCGCTGTTATGCACTCGTGCCTCTATACCGGGTGTGGGTCATGCAGGACGTGCCAACTAAAGTCAAGGCGATGCAAGTTCATTTGAAGCCTCGTCCGTGTATTGAAGGCTTATTTTCATCCTTTTGAAAACTCTATATTCAGTTCAGAAGAAAGATGTCTCGACTCCCCATGATAGCAGGTCTTTTGAATGTTTTGCTTGTAAACAGAAATGTAATGTATTAAACGACTATCTCATCGGCGTTTATTTTGTAATCGAGTCATGTTGTAAGCCCCCACAACAAGAATTATAATTGAGTCTTGTAAATGATGTTTATTATCAATGAAAAAAAAGTTTCTTCTTTCTCAAATGTGTTGTTCAATTTCTCTGGTACTCTATTAGATGTTGTGTTTTGGACAACCTTATGACTATGCCTTGTGTGATCGTAAATTAGGTTCGCATGGCATCACGCCTGGAGGACGACTATCGATTCTACAAAATTGAGGTGTAACATAAATGGTATCAGAGCACGGCTTTACATCCTTTTGCATCGCATCTAGAGTCTCAAACCCTTGACCTCATGTTGATGAGATAAGTTGTTTCATACAATGAGTCCGTAATATTTTGAGACTAATGTGTGTTGTCTTCGTATAGCAGAAGTTCCAGAACCAACGGATCCCGCGACCGAGAATGAACAGAGTGCTTCGAGTGGCTCGAGCAGCTCGCGGGCTGAACCATCTAAAGATGCTATCGAGAGGAAGTTGCGCATGATGGTGGCGCAGCAGAAATAATCTGAAAATCAGCATCGGCAAACTTGATACTCTACAAACATATTATCCAGACGATTTTTGCCAATGGCAACTCTGTAACCGCGCTTGCCGTCACCGAGCCGACGGTTCGACCCATCAAAGTTGACCCAGAGGATCCTATGCGTCAACCTACATCACCGAGAAGTAACAACTTTGAAGTGTCAGACTTCAAGAAAGCGTGTCGTACTTCTTTCAGCAGTACTGAAGGCACTTCTATAACAATTGAGTAGTTGGAAGAGCTGGAATACCACTTCAAGCTCCTCGGCATCGAAGAATCCAAGCAAGTTTCCTGCGCACAACTTCAACTACATTTGAATGCGCACGACTGGTGGGCTGTAATGCCCCGTCCTGCTCAGCTCAATCAGAAGGATCAAAATGCCAACGATGTTGGACTTAGCCATGCAATGGCCTGCTAGAAGTCCCGCCAGGCCAAGGCGACTCCTCGCTCAGGTGGGTGACTTCGGTTAACTTGCCTCAACTTAGCCTTCACACTAATAAAATAAAAGTTTTCAAATGCACAAGTAGGCTTGATAATAAAAGAGGCGAATCTACATAACTAAGGGAATAATCCCAAGTCGGGTCAGATTGAGTTAGAATATGGAAAGGTCCCACGGTCGGCTTAGAAGTGTTGCACGTCATGCTTTCAAAATGACACTCGGTCCTTCGTCCCGTGGCTTGGGAGAAGGAAAGTTGGTCCTTGCTTCAAAGCTATGAATTAGCCTAAGTCATAGGCATCGCCCGCGTAAATGCTTGATAAAGCATGCACGGTCCTATCATCCAAGGCTTGGCGTAGCCTTTGCTCGCCCCACGGGCTAAGTTGTATCGCATGGCTTGTGGCATAAGTCCAGGCATCCAAAGAACTTTGTTGTTCAAGTTGAACGCATGCATGGCATATTCCCACGATGCAAGGCTTGACGTAGCCTTTGCTTGTCAGGTTGTTGCACGATTAAGTTAGGCAGAGTATTGTTGGGCTATCGAAGTCATTGCAAGCACTGTTCTATATTTTCTGCGGTTGTTAAGTCACATAGTCCCACGATCTTAAGGCTCGTCATATAAAGTATGACTTGGACTATAGTATCACATAGAACACAAGTCGGTTTAAGGCACGAGCCACGGTTGGTTCGATGAAAAGTTAGCCACGGTCTACGACACCTAAAGAACACGCTTTGTTCAAGTTATGCTTGAAGGCTATCACTCAGCCATTCATGAGTTGAGTCAATAAGAGTACAGAAACAAAAGAAAAGATGTCGGGACTGTAGGTCAGTCAATGAGGCAACCCTGGTTTATGCTCTGCAAAGAAGTATGTGAAGTAGAGAAGTGAGTCAAAGAAATAAAATGACATGATCATAAAACAAGGAAGGATGAATCAAGTCTTGCATGGTCATTGGACAACTTGTCGACAAGGATGATTTTGTTCCTCAGACTGTACCTACGGCCACATGACCGGTCTGGCCTAGGAGGAACATGCTTGTGGGACCGTCAGATGGTGTGTGGCCGGACTCGAAGGGTGTGCCGTAGAGCGGGTAGTATGACAAATTCGGCGAGATTGTGCCTCGTTGTATATGAATGTACCATATTTCCCAATTATTGTCCATGTTTAGCTTGTGGTAAGGGATCGGCATTGGGTCGGGCCTGGCCGCCCAAGCCCATAAAATATGGGCCGGGCATGTGCCGGTTTTTTGGCCCTAAAGAAATTTTGGGCCGGGCCGGGCTTAATTATTGTTTATGAAGCCCAAGCCCGCCCACAAGAGTCGAGCTTTTCGGGCCAAGTCGGATCGGGCCGGGCCAGTCATAAAATATTTTCTCGTTAGGTTTTTGCATTATATACCACCAGCGTCTACAATTTATTCTCGCTCAAGTTATATATGTTTTGACTTTTTTATCCATGTTCTTGGCACCTATGGTTTTTAGCATGAAATATTATGTGTGAATTACTCTTTGAGATTTTTCTATTCTAAGCTTCGTAATTATTCGTGATGTATCAGACGAGTGTTAGCTAAACAAATTAGACATTTTCTAGTTCTTTATTATGTGTGAAGTGCATATTTTTCAGTTCCAACCACCAGTCATTTACAATTAGACATTTTTTCTTTCTTACGTTCTATTCTCAAATGTCTCAACCTTTATATATTTGCAATTTGAAACCTCTAGTCGATCATCGTATGATTATAATAAGTGAATATATTGTATAGCAACATTAGTTGATTAATATCAACAATAATTTGGATTATTATTTCCTTCCATATAGAATATTATGTGATACAATATCTTGTCGGACGTATAGTCCGAGCTTGTATCGGGCAGTCCTCGGGCCAGGCTCGGGGGGACAGATGCATAGCCCAAGCCTGGCCCTATACTAATACAGACCGGGTCAGGCTACCCTAATGACCGGGCTCTATCGGGCTTTTTTCCATCGGGCTGAATGGGCTTTTCGGGCGCCCGTGGACTTGGGGCCAAATGATGATCCCTACTTGTGGTTGTAGTGACCTTTCATATAGATGAGTCGGCATAAGAGTGGTTATCCGCGTGCATGCCTTACGCGCATCAAGATGTGTGTGCACGGCTTGAGTGGGTTACTAAGCGTTAGATTGGTATGGAACACAGTCGATAAGTCTATGATTTGGCTATAGCCAAGGTACGTGCTTCGGTACGAGATGTGGGTCGACTAATGAGTTCTTTGCCACATAGTGCATAGGTTCGAATTGAGCTATTTCAACGTTAAATCGGGAAGGGCCGTAGGGCAAGTTGGTTAAGGCAAGTTGAGTTACGAGGCAGGACCTCTATATGTCATGGCACGACCATGCTGTTATGATATGAGCATAGGTAAAAGGCTAAGTGGGGAGGCACTGCCTCGATTATATTGAAGCACGAATAAAGTATAACACGACCATGTCATTGCATCGCTAAGTATAGTCCAAAAGGCAAGCACGAGTCGGTGCATTGATGTTGCAAGTATGAGAATGGTCTAGAGGCACAACAATAAGTAAGTTATCGGTGCTAGGCATGGTGATGGTCTAGAGACACAAATTGGCCAGGCGTCGATGTCGTAAAATCGATCCTAAGGTAAGAATAGAAAAACAATCGTAAAAGGGATTATGTTGTACAAAGTAAATAAATGTATTAGTTTTGTATGGGTGGGCAAGACGAAGAGCTCAATCTACCAATACAGTTCAGTACTGACAACCATGCAGTTTTTATGTGCAGGAACATATAGAAGCTCATTGGCGCGGAGCACGGCTTGGATGCGTCGAGGCACGGAGTTCCTTGGTGTTTCGAGGCGTGCGGCCGTATGGAGTCATAACTTATACGGGACATAATGTATGGACATCGTCTATCTGAAGCATCCGCAAGTTACAGCCTTGAAGCTTGTATTGAGAAATGAGAGAGCAGAGTGACTTATAATTTGAGAGAAAAGTAAGCTTGAGAGACATGTAAATCTTGGCCATGTGCCATATTGTAATATTGTTTTCTATATCAATAAAGACTCTGATTTTGTTCAATGCTTGTGTTGCCTTTTTCACTCAATGTTTCTGCTTGGGACTTCTGTGCGACGACCCCGTCGCAAGCTGCTGTAATCGGCTGTTATGGAATCCGCCTTGTACGAGCACAACCTAGGCTCGTGCGGTATCAATCCTTAGTGAGGACGATCGGTCCTATGGGACAGAGGCATGACATAATAGTATCAGAGCACGGCTTTACATCTATGGACTTTCGATTGAATTCTTTAACTTCGATGTTGTTCCGCAAACTCTGATTTATCATGATCGATGTCATTGGCATGCTCTCTCTCAAATGTCCCACAAAAAGTCCATACAATAAGTCTAAATATTTTTACAAAAGAGAACGAAAAGAAATTGGTTAAATAAAGTCAACTTCAAATAAACACAATTAGCTAAGTCGGGCTGGGCATATACACCAAGAATTGTGTCGGCCATAGAAAAAGACATATGCAAAACTCGAATTGTTTCAAACGGGATCGAAATTGACTTGACAAATAGAATACAGGATGGCTATCGATAGGGGTACCATTAGATGACGTTATCATCGATGCGATATAAATGAGCGTGCTTGGATTCCGAGGAATGGTTCGAACGGAGATTTGAAGTAATCGAGATTCAAAACTTTTTTTGAAGATTTGTCAAATGACTTCATCCCTGAATGGTGTATGGGATAGCCTCGAGGATGTCGATCGATTGAGGATATAGGGTGCCAACGAGTCTATCATCAAGCGACGAGTATGCAAAGCCTTAGAAAGTGCTTCAAAGTTAGTCACGACTTGATAGCTATCATAAAAATGATTTGAACGAATTAGAAACGACGCACACGAGATTTGGATTGTGCAAGTATGAAATACGAGAATGATTAAGTAGAAAAATTGAATCGAGGTAAAGTTAAGGTGTACAAACGGATGACTCGATCGAGAAAATAGATATGAATCATATACGAAAAGTTAGCACGATCGGATGATAGCATGCATGGAAATGATTCAAATATTTAAGAATGACTCTAAGGATTGGAATAGACGTTGCTCGATGATTTTAGTTAGCATAGAATAATGCGACTTGAAGAAATATGTTGCTCGATGACGTAAGATAGACGAATGAACAAAAGTGATGTTGGTTTTGAACGAACAATCATGTGACCAGTTCAGGGATTAATGATCAAATTTGATCTTGGGTATCGAGGAGATTGTGGTATATCCAATTCGGATGACAACATCATTTGCACGACACGAAATTCGTTACAAAGGAAGATCGTTAGGTTATTCATACCATCGATGGTATTAAGGCATATCAAGGATCGATATGCGATAATTCGGGGGTACTCTAATACGAGGAATAACGATCGTGTAAAAAGTGTTATTGTTTTGATGAATGATATACTTAGAATTTTAATTGAAATGATTGCTTCGATGAAAATGATCGTGCCTTGATTTCTTTAATGATAACCACAACATCAACAATCTTTTTTTGCGCGAATGCAACTCCAGCCTTGTACATGCATCACATAAGATTTAGGGCGATCGTTCCGCGTGAGCGCTGACATGGTGATTCATATCGCGGGAATGATCAAACTCAAGGGATCAAGGCATGGAAATTTAGATTGCTTCGACTTGTGGTTTGATGCGAAGGTGAATTCGAGGATTGGTCGGACTTATGATTTATGATTAAGTAACAATTGAGGATTGAGTAGATCCAATCCGTGTATCGTGAATAACTTAGTCTAGACTCAAAGCAAGAGTTGCACCCCCGATAAGAACGATTATCCTGAGGGAACGCATGGTAATTTTATATCTACCGCAGATAATCAGTCTTATGTGAGATTGGGATGTGACATATTGTTATGCTAGACGACCTTGTGATCGAATAAGTGATTTGTGATAAGTAACTTAGGGAATATGGAATATAGATTATGGTTTAATGACGAATCATATCGTAGCATGTTTGACTTGGGAAGGATGGATAGGTAGATTATATCGAACGTGTTTGAAGAGATATACTACATGAGTTGCTTGTTGGACGAGCGATATTGATATGTCGAGGAATTGGTTGAGTGAACTTATGATATGATGGCTT
Source organism: Iris pallida (assembly GCA_029216955.1). Taxonomy (NCBI): domain Eukaryota; kingdom Viridiplantae; phylum Streptophyta; class Magnoliopsida; order Asparagales; family Iridaceae; genus Iris; species Iris pallida. The sequence continues at coordinate 23,472,966 of JANAVB010005796.1, forward strand.
TTCTGAATAACTCGGACCCTTCAGACTAAGTGTTGCAAGTACGAATAAGAGGAATCTATGCTCGAAGTTTAGAAATTTGAGTGACGCGAGCTTGGGTAAAAAACCTGTATTATCAACTTTGGTTTGACCTTAGAATTGGGGTAAGTATTGATATTATTGTTGGGGAACTATGATTCCAATACTGACGGAGGACTTTGGCCTAGGGAGATAGCCTAGAGATTAGGCAGACGTCCTTGTGCGAAGAAATTTGATATTGGCATTGGTAGATAGATTGTTTAAATTGAGGAAATCCCCACTCACGAGCCTTAGCTAAAATACATATATTTCAGGGATGCCTGAATATGTGCATGATCCGACTCGAGTAAAAATAGCAGATTCTCTATCACAAGGCTTGGCTGAAATGCTTGTATTTTGGTGATGCCTGGAATATGTGCACGATCCAACTAAATGATACGTTGAATCTGAGTGAGACCAAAGGAACGAGACGGAATTAAGGATCTTGAGATATAGTTGTTCGGGGTGAGAAATAAATAAGGCACAATCGTAGCTCGGATTGAAAAAATGTATAGGATAAGTGTACTTAGTAAGTTTCAAGGACGAAACTTTTTCTGAGTGGTGTATAATGTAATGCCCCGTCCCGTTCAGCTCAACCGGAAGGATCAAAATGCCAATGGCGTTGGACTTAGCTGTGCAACGGCCTGTTCGAAGTCCCGTTTGGCTGAGGCGACTCCTCGCTCAGGTGGGTGGCTTCAGTGAACTTGCCTCAGCTTGACCTTCAAACTAATGAAATAAAAGTTTTTAAATGCACAAGTAGACTTGATAATAAAAGAGGCGAATCCACATAGCTTAGGGAATAATCCCAAGTCGGGTCGGATTGAGTTAGAATATGGAAAGGTCCCATAGTCGGCTTAGAAGTGTTGCACATCATACTTTCAAAATGACACTCGATCCTTCTTCCCGTGGCTTGGGAGAAGGAAAGTTGGTCTTCGCCTCAAAGCTATGAATTAGCCTAAGTCATAGGTGTCGCCCGTGTAAATGCTTGATAAAGCAAGCACGGTCCCATCGTCCAAGGCTTAGCATAGCCTTTGCTCGCCCTACGGGTTAAGTTGTATCGCACGGCTTGTGGCATAAGTCTAGGCACCCAAAAAACTTGGTTGTTCAAGTCGAACATATGCACGGTACGTTTCCACGATACAAGGCTTGACATAGCCTTTGCTTCTCAAGTTGTTGCACGATTAAGTTAGGCAGAGTATTGCTGGGCTATCAAAGTCATAACAAGTATTGTCCCATATTTTTTGCGATTTTTAAGTCAAATAGTCCTACGATTTTGAGGCTCGTCATATAAAGTATGACTTGGGCTATAGTGTCGTGTAGGACACAAGTCGGTTTAAGGCACAAGCTATGGTTAGTTTGATGAAAAGTTAGCCACGGTCTGTGTCACCTAAAGAACACGCTTTGTTCAAGTTATGCTTGAAGGCCATCACTCAGCCATTCATGAGTTGAGTCAATAAGAGTACGGAAACAAAAAAAAAGATGTCGGGACTATAGGTCAGTCGTCGAGAAAACCCTGGTTTGTGCTCTACAAAGAAGTATGTGAAGTAGAGAAGTGAATCAAAGAAATGAAATAAAATAATCATGAAACAAGAAAAGATGAGTCGAGTCTTGCATGGTCATTGGACAACTTGTCGACAAGGATAATTTCAAAGTCGAGTATAACAACTCAGCGCCGATCTCTTGGGCGTGACATGGGTTGTGCACAAACGAGCGATCCGATGCGATAATAACTCAGCACCGATCTCTTGGGCCACGTTCCGTAATGCTTTTGAAGTCGAGTACCTTCCTCAGCTATTCGTCAAGAGAAGGAGAATGAATTCATGCAGTTGAGACAAAGGAACAGAACGATGCAACAGTTTGCAACAGAATTCATCAAATTGTCTAAATTTGTTGGTGCATTTCTACATACAGAGGAGTATCACGTGCGACGATTCGAAGTGGTTCTGCGGCCTTCTATTACTGCTCATATGGCGGTATTGGAATACAAGACCCTGGGCGATACTCTGAATGATGATAATTGTATCATGAATCATAAATGTTAGACCTATAGAGAATCCTACAATATTGTACTTGATATCGACTAGATCTTTGGCATGCTTCACAGCAAGGAGTGCTCGCCGTCCGTAATATCTACAAGAAGCATCCTCACAACATGGGAGGATCTGGTGTGCCAAACCACCAAAATATATTCGAGAAATGGGGTCCCCATCTTGGTGTATTGTACAACCGGTACAATAAGATACAGCATATAGCAACTGATTGTCGAGGAGGATGCTTCAATTGTGGCCAGTTAGGCCACAAAGTGGTGGACTGCCAAATAGGGAGGGCAAACCAAAACCTTCTGTCATAACTCACAACTAGAATTAGGGCATGAATCATAGACACGCTCAGCTTATGCCAAAGAGTCGGCGGTAGAATGCTGTATAATCACAATTTAATAAACAACCCACGCAGTATATACACTCCACTTGGGAAGAAAATAACAAATAACCAATCTAATACTCAATCACAGCTTCTAACAAGAAACGCACAATAGAATAGGATGAAAATTCATAAAATCCAAAACTAGATAACTCTAAAACTATATGTCCAATATAATGTCAAATAGCAATGTAAACTAAATCAGTAGACAAATTCGGCCTCAAACTAAAACTAATCTAACTAAGAAATGGCAGCTGGGTCAGGTGCTGTAAACTCCTCCTGTAATGTAAGGTCGGGCTCAGCTATATTTCCCATATATGGACCATACTGAGTAGTGCATCCGTCCTTAATGTAGTCACCTAAAATGTTTACCCAATCAGGATGGAACATGTACAATTCATTGAGTGCAGTTCCAAGTATATGATAACGACTATAAAATAAAGGTTAGTCATGAAATACATGATGAGAGAATCAATTATAGCATGGTAATATAATGAACAACAAAACAGAAATCATATGAAAATATGTAAAGGGTGAAACAAGGATACATAACTATCTAAGTATGTTAAAGTACTCCTTTCGATATGTGATCGGCTGGGACACTACAACGCACCGTCTATATAGGTTTTACATCCTCACGGTCTAAATAGTAAGAAATAAAATAATAAAATAAAGTAAAGTATGATCTACGGGACTGATCACACATCTACTCGGTACTTCCCATCCCGACACGATATGTAAGAAAGATGACATAATATAAAAAAAGCCATGATGTGCTACCCGTGTAACGAGCATGTCGAGAATCAAGTATCATATAACCGAACAGTGATATAGTAAATAATAATATTGGAAACAAATAATAAATGTACTCGCTTGGTGTCCTAGAATATTGGCACGGTTTTGGTACCACATCCGAGTCCAAGGAACCTATATTTATAGTTAATTAATCAATAACCATAAATTAAAAATTAGACTACCTATCCCTATTATTTTTATATTAGGTTTCTAAGTTGCATGTTACTCTACATATATTATTCCTACTAACTTAGACCTAAACTGTAATTTGCCAAACCATCCTATACATGTAAGTTCATATACTACCTACTATTAAATTCTGCTCTGGTACACATACTTATGTCAGAAGTCTATCTTCAACCATTTATAGGACTATATTCTTACTGTTCTATAGTTTCCTAACCACCCATACCTTTAATTTTTTGACTGATACAGACATCATGTTTGTATCAGTCACTTCTCTACATATCCGCACTCCTACTAACAAATAACCTGATGTACAAGGATATTTTATACTACCCATATAGGATTAAACTATACTTTCCCCCAACTGACACTAACATCCATAGCACACTCTATATCTCTCTAACACCTACTTAGACCCCTGCTATTGTAGATATAATTACTACCTCCCTAGGCTACTGTTATGTGCAGTTGAAAACTGCCTAGTGCAATTTTAGAACCCCTTATACTATAGGATATATTAGATCCTCTACTTTCACATATGAGTTACCCATAGGTACCGACTTAACTTGTCTTCCTGTATATATATTAGATTCCACATGCATCTACAAATTAGGTAGAACATATACACCAAATACTAACCCGATGATATTCCTACACGCAGATATCTGTTTGTATATTGGTGCAACTGTTCTGTTACCCCACTGTTACTTTTCTGTACATTACCCATGTTCATGATTACCCTGCCCTCATCTTCATAATATGGATGTGAAACCTTTCCCCAAATATGTGGTTGATGTCAAGATTATTGCAACAACTTTATTTGTTGCTCAAGAAGCTCTTGCAGTACAGTTCAATTTCTCTATATAGTTTTAAAACTGCCAAAGTGAACTTGCTATCTGCTATAAATAGCATGTTACCTATTTACTATTCTACTATTACACCTATACTCAGGTTGTTTTACAGTTGTGCACTAACACACAACACACATCCAAGTAAATTTCAACTGAGGCAAAAGTTGTCATCCATAAAAATTAGGACTGTGGTAAATCTCTGGAACTATGGCCAATCTCCCTGCTTGTTCTCTGCTACCCAGGAATTCTTATACCTGTACAGTTCTATAATGCCTGTGGTTCGTATTACGTATTTCTGGGATACATGTACGTATTTATTCTTGTATTGCACGATTTCCTTGCTTAATTTCCTCCCTGGGCTTGGTTTATTCTTGGTTTGGGTTGGCTTGGTTCGGTTTGGGATTGCTCTTGGTTCATCATGAACCATAGGGTGAACCCCCTACCTACCACCACCACTCATATTTATTACCTATTCTTCTTCTCTCTCTTCATTAATGTCTTTTTCTTCTCCACTATTACTTCCTTACCTACCCGAGAGAGGGAGAGAGAGGTCTAGGCAAGTGCAACTTGCTTCCACAAGAGAACCCATTTTTATTGTTCCATTAGCTTCTCCTCATGTTTCTAAGACACATTAGAACTTGTCATTTTCTATTTTGAGGCTTTAATTTTTGTAGATCTAGAAATTAGTTATTTTTCGATTTTGGTGGTTTCGATCTATCAAACTTCTTTGTTTTCAAGTTTTGATGGTTCCATGTAGTAGAGAATTTTATTCTACCCAATTTTGACCTTTGAAAAGTTGGATTTGGACTTGTTTTGACCAAGTTATGGACTTTTGAAGCTTTGGGTTCAACCATAGAGTTCCTGCTGATTTGGAGAAGACAGTGAGCAGTGTGCGCGAGCTTTTTAGCTTGCGCCACTGAGCTATGCGCGCTCTTTAGCACAGCACAGTCTGACTCATACGCTACGTTTTGGAGGCGTATGTCTTGCATACGCTGCCTTGGCAAAGAGTCGTATGGACCTCATACGCTGCGTTGACAAGAAAACGTATGGACCTCATACGCTGCCTTGACAATGAGTCGTATGGACCTCATATGCTGCCTTGACAAGGAGTCGTATGGACCTCATACGCTGCCTTGACAAGGAGTCGTATGGACCTCATACGCTGCCTTGATGAGGAGTCGTATGGAGTACATACGCTGCCTTTTGGAAGCGTATGTCTTGCGTATGCTGACTTGAGCGTAGCCTGACTTGAGCGTAGCCTGACTTGAGCGCAGTTTGACTCAGGCGCAACCTGATGTTTAGGCACAACTGGACCTGACCCTACTTATCCTGGATCTTCTATAGCCCTGTATATTGATATTTTATTAGATATTTAACGTCCATTTTATATCCTTACGCCTTTTGTCCTGAACTTGATAATCACGAATTTACTTGATATGTTTGGAATTGATAATTGAGCATGACGTGATAGTGACCCGTAGTAGTGTACGCCTGACATAATAACCTGACATGACCTGATAGTGGCCCGTCGTGGCGCACTCCTGACAAGTACACTTGGCATGATAACCTGACATGATTATCTCGAATAGCTGTTACGACGGCTACTTGATATGACATGACCTGTATAATTAATCTGGACACCGTGGGCGATTGTGTTTGTATAAATAAACCAGTCCTATCTTGCATCATGTCTAGGATAGGGACTCCTGAGTACCACGGTCAGGAGTACCTACTAAAATGGACTAAGGCTAATAACTAGATTAATACATTAGTCATGACGAGATTTCCCAGCTACAGGCAATCCCGTTACCTGGGCACGCCTTGGGATCTGTAGTCTGCCGTCGAGTAGGGCATATTTCCAGCACACTGTCATGTGTTGTACCCTTCAAGCTACCTAAGGGTACATTCGTTTCCTGGATGATGTACCCACCTGAATTCAACTATAATCTTTTAACCCGGGTAACCTGGATGGTCTGCAGGGCTTGTGGCTGTGGAATAATCTTACTGCATCTTGTTAGTAATTAGGCTTGTGACAACCCTAGTTAGTTAAAGTATCAAGCCGTAATTCTTGCTTGGCCGTGAAGTGATTTGACGGAGTCTAACCAGTCTAGTCTTGCCCTGATCCTGTTCGAGATTATTGAATGACCAGAATGCTTGTATTTATTTTACCGATAAATGGTGAGAATTCCAAGTTCTGTTCAGACGAAGGGTTACAACCCCGGTCCTTGTTTGGTTTACGGGTTGTAACCTGGTTATCTGAATAGTTCTATAGTTATCTCGTCGTATATCATCCTGGTATATTTTTTTATTTCTAGTTCTTACTTTTATTTATATCTTGTGCTGATTGCTGGTTTTAGTTCTTAAGTAAAGCCTCCTTTGTGGCACTTAATCTTTCTGGGGTCTGACCCGGCTGGTTTTGTGTGGCCAGATTTTGGAGCAGCTCCAGAGGATCTACCGACCTTCCAGCCAGATGGTGGCCACTAGAAGGAATCCTGGCAACGAATGGGTTATTTTGGCTCTTCCACTCTATTGTAAAAGTATTCTTTTAAGGCGTTTAGCCGACGAGAACCTGTTTAGCTCGATTGTATTTACTTACTGTCTGCCTACGGGCTGTAACATGATTAAAAGATCCTAGGGTTGATCATGTATGACTAAACTCTTGCTAGTCCTGACATTTTGTAACGACTAGCTTCATGATCAACTGAATATGTAATGTTTGGGATGCCTTACTATTATATATTTAATGATCATACATCTTGTGACTTTTACTTACTTGCTTGTGATTGAGACACTAGGCTTGTTCATGACCTTAAGAGACTGTTGGCTTGTAGATAAACCCTCATGTATCTAGACAGTCGTGACCGTATAGCGAGATGGATTCTATTTCATATACGTAGCTGGCTATGTCTGCCCCTGCTCTCCAGTATTCTGGTTCTGGGGCGTGACATGGTTTAAGTGGTGGCCCATGCAGGTCTTGTAAATCAAGATATGTGAGGGTTTACCGAATAGGTGTCTCAATCAGTATTCGTCCTTGATCTCTGCTCGTATCTTCTGAATCCCTGGATTCTTGTCCTGATCATATGCTTGTATCGTTGATCTGTCCTGGTCCTTCCTTATTGCTCCCTATGTCGTCTTCTTCAGCGACATTGTTCGTGGTCCTACCGACCAACAAGGCGGAGCACCTCCCGCGGACCAGCAGCAACCTGGAGATCAAGCCCAGCATTCCGGAGTAGCCTCCAGAGTCGTACCTTCTGGCGGAGAGCCACCAGTCCAGCCAGTTCAACCTGTAGAACATGATGACGGCACTTTGGTAGGACTCGTCAGGACCTTGATAGCTTCCCAAGACCGGCGTGGAGATACCTTGCACCAGGCATTGACGGATGCTTTGACCCGGGGTGGTCATCAGTGTAACAGCGTGGCCAACAGCTTCAAGCGCTTGAACCCTCCATTCTTCGACGGTAGTGAAGATGCTATCGCGGCAGATGCATGGCTTCAGGACACAGAGGTGATTCTAGAAGCAGCTAGGACCCCAGAGAACGAGAAGGTGGCCGTTGTGCGCCTGCAGTTGTTAGATCTTGCCCGCAGCTGGTGGGCAGCGCAGGCCATTGGATTAGCAGCACCCATTACTTGGGCGGTATTCAGAGAGAGATTCTAGACCAAGTATTTTGATGCCGTAGCTCAGTATGATCTGCAGACGAGGTTTACCAATCTTAAGCAAGGTGGCAGGACGGTCGACGGATATGCGGCCGAGTTTTCGTGACTCGGTCGATTTGCTCCCGCTTTGGTGGCAACCGAGTATGATAGAGCTCAGCAATTTTAGCAGGGGCTTCACCTGGAGATTTTGTTGGCAGTTGAGCAGTTTGAGCATCAGACTTTTGATGCAGTCTTGAGAGGAGCCCGGAGGCATGAGTATACCTCCCAGAGGATTGTGGATAGGGCCGGAGGTCGTAAGAGATCCCACGGCCAGATGAATCAGTCTTCAGCACCGGCCCCAGCAGCCAGGGCTTTGACTATTGGAGCTCCGAGGCGAGCGGCCTCAGTAACGTCGGTTCAGCATTCAACTCTGACGCACGCTCTACAGCAGAAGCAGAAGCAATCTTCCGTAGTGGGTTGTTCTCATTGTGGGAAGCCAGGCCATGTGGTGGCAGAATATCGTAGGGCAGAGTAATTGTGTCTGGCTTGTGGAGCACCAGACCATAGGGTTGGATCCTGCCCAAATAGGGGTGGTTCATCATCGTCCAACCTTTCTAGCTCTTCGGTGAGAGGACCAGCTCCGGTCCAGCAGCAGCAGTATCCATTGCCGAGGCCCTTGCCGCCTCAGACCCAAGTGTTCCAGCAGCAGAATCCCCAGCAGTATGCACAAGTCCAAGCCCAGAGTCAGAGCAGGCAGCGAGGATTTCAGCAGAGGGGACCAACACCCCGAGGGCACGGTCAGGCTATGGTGATGACCGTGGAGGAAGGATTGGCACCAGGAGAGGTAGTGGCAGGTACTATTCTCGTCAACTCCTTTCCAGCTTCAGCTTTATTTGATTCTGGTGCATCGCATTCATTTATGTCTACATGATTCGCGACACGGGTAGGATTGGAGCCCGAGTCATTATCAGTAAGGCTTAATATACTTACAGGTAACGGACTTGTGGGAGTAGATAGAGTGTTTTCCTCGTGTCGGATCGTACTTAGCGGTAGAGAATTCCCCGGTAGATTGATAGAGTTCCCGATGGCCGATTATGATGTGGTCCTAGGGATGGATTGGTTGAGGAACCACTATGCTAGGATAGACTGCCACATTGGCAGGATTGTTTTTATCATTCCAGGCGAGCCGGAGTTTTCTTTCTCCCGAGGCGAAGTTGAGTCATCTCCTCCAGTATTGCGGATGGCAGTAGCAGCAGTTCAGTTGCCCAGGATAGTCGAGGAGTTTTCAGATGTTTTTCCAGAAGAACTTCCAGGTATGCCTCCGGAACAGGAGATCGAGTTCACTATAGACTTGATTCCCGGGATAGCCCCAGTGTCAGAGAGAGTCTACAGGATGGCGCCGTCAGAGTTGGAGATATTGTACAAGATGATTGAAGAACTCAGAACCAAGGGATTCATTCGTGCTAGTGGATCGCCTTAGGGAGCCCCGATCCTTCTTGTGAAAAAGAAGGATGGTACGTCCAGGTTATGTGTTGATTATCGTACCTTGAACTCAGTGACAATCAAGAACAGATACCCTCTTCCAAGGATAGATGACTTGTTTGATCAACTCAAGGGGGCTTCAGTATTCTCGAAGATTGATTTGCGCTCAGGTTATCATCAGATCAGAGTCAGAGAGCAGGACATCCCGAAGACAGCTTTTAGATCGAGATACGGGCATTGGGAATTCCTTGTTATGCCTTTTGGAGCAACCAATGCGCCGACAGTATTCATGGACCTCATGAATCTCATCTTTATGCCTTACTTGGATCAGTTTGTGATTGTGTTCTTGGATGACATTCTGGTCTACAGCAAGAGTGAGGCGGAGCATGAGCAGCATCTCCGTATAGTTCTTCAGATCCTCAAAGAGCACCAGTTATATGCCAAGTTCAGTAAATGTGAGTTCTGGCTCGATCGTATTTCGTACTTGGGTCATATCATCACTCGAGGAGGAGTAGAAGTGGATCCCCAGAAGATTGTGGCTATTGAGTCATGGCCAGTGCCTAGCACAGTTGCAGAGGTTCGTAGTTTTCTTGGATTGGCCGGCTACTACCGGTGGTTTGTTTCGGATTTTGCTCGAATTTTAGCGCCATTGACGCAGTTGACCCGCAAGGATACGTAGTTTGCTTGGACAGCATAGTGTCAGAGTTCTTTTGAGCAGTTGAAGCGAGGCCTGATAACAGCTCCTATTCTCACGCTTCCAGATGGGACCGGAGGATTCTCAGTGTACTGTGATGCTTCAGGCAGAGGTTTAGGATGTGTTCTGATGCAGCATGGGAAGGTAATAGCTTATGCGTCACGACAACTTCGTGATCATGAGAGGAATTACCCAACCCATGACTAGGAGCTGGCAGCAGTGGTGTTTGCACTTAAGTTGTGGAGGCACTACTTGTATGGAGACAGGGTGGAGATTTTTACCGACCATAAGAGCCAGAAGTATATTTTCACCCAGAAGGATCTTAACATGCATCAGAGAAGGTGGCTGGAGCTTCTTGTGGATTATGATGTCAACCTGCAGTATCATCCTGGGAAGGCCAATGTTGTTGCGGATGCATTGAGTAGGAGAGCCGGAGTTTATTTCCTAACAACACAACCAGAACTGCTAGCAGATCTTCAGAAGATGGGTATAGAAGTTGTTCTCCCTTCCAGTGTGGCCTTGATGGCCAGTATGCAAGTTCAGTCCACTATAGTCGAGAGGATCCGGATGGCGCAGTCGACATATTCCAAGCTTCAGCGACTCAGAGCAGAGTGTGAGGCAGGACGAAGACCAAAGTTATGCATTTATGAGGATGGTACACTTCGACATGGTAAGCGTCTTTGTGTACCCAGCAAAGATATCCGACAGGAGATCTTGTCAGAAGCGCACAGTTCGCAGTATTCTATCCATCCCGGCAGTACGAAGATGTACCGTGATATCCGGCAACATTTCTGGTGGAATGGCATGAAGCGGGAGATAGCTCGGTTTGTCTTTCGGTATTTGGTTTGCCAATAAGTTAAAGCCGAACATCAAAGACCGGCTGGACTTCTTCAGCCCTTACCGATTCCAGAATGGAAGTTGGAGCATGTGACCATAGATTTTGTGACTGGACTACCTAGATCCCCAGCTGGTAGAGATGCTATCTGGGTTATAGTTGACAGGCTCACGAAAGTGGCTCACTTTCTTCCATTCAGAGTTGGTCAGTCGACGGCTCAGTTAGAAGAGATGTACCTCAGGCAGATTGTCAGATTGCACGGTGTGCCAGTCAGTATCACCTCGGACCGAGATTTAAGATTTACGTCGCACTTTTGGCATAACTTACAAGAGAGTTTGGAACTCATCTCCAGTTCAGTTCAGCATATCACCCGCAGACAGATGGCCAGTCGGAGCGCACGATCCAGACTCTTGAAGACATGTTGCGGTCTTGCACACTTGACTTCGGTGGTTCATGGGAAGATCACTTGCACCTGGTGGAATTCTCGTACAACAACAGTTTCCAGGCCAGTATCCAGATGGCACCGTTCGAGGCACTGTATGGTAGGAAGTGCAGATCCCCGCTAGCCTAGGATGATGTTGGAGAGAGACAGATGCTCGGTCCAGAAATGATTGCCCAGACAGTTGAAGTGGTCAGGCGAGTCAGAGATCATCTTCGAGTTGCTCAAGATCGCCAGCGCCATTGGGCCGATTCTCATCGGCGCCCTCTCGAGTTTTCGATCGGCGATCATGTATTCCTGAGGATTTCGCCTAACCGTGGCGTCATTCGTTTCGGCGTACGGGGCAAGCTTAATCCTAGGTATATAGGACCGTTTGACATTCTGGAGCGAGTAGGAGATGTATCCTATCGTCTCACTCTTCCATCGTCGCTAAGCGAGGTGCATGACGTGTTCCATGTATCCCAATTATGACAGTATATCCCGGACCCGAGCCACATCCTGGATCATTCAAAATTGGTTGTTGGTACCAACCTTTCGTATGAGGAGATGCCCGTGTCTATATTGGACCGGAGAGAGAAGATCCTCAAGAACAAGACTATCAAGTTAGTCCGAGTTGCTTGGGGTCATCACTCTTTGGGGGAGTCAACGTGCGAGCGTGAGGATGATATCCGATCGCGATATCCTGACTTGTTTGACTCGTGAGGTATAATGTCTTTCTTATGCCTCATGCCTTCGATTCCTTGCTTGAATGAGTGATTGTCTGCCTAGTTATAGCTTGCATATGATTAATGTAGCTTGTCATTGCTCCTCTAGCCTCTTGATTAATTTCCGAGGACGGAATTCTTTTAAGGTGGGTAGAGTTGTAATGCCTGTGGTTCGTATTACGTATTTTTGGGATACGTGTACGTATTTATTCTTGTATTGCATGATTTCTTGCTTAATTTCCTCCCTGGGCTTGGTTTATTCTTGGTTTGGGTTGGCTTGGTTCGGTTTGGGATTGCTCTTGGTTCATCATGAACCAATTGGTTTATCATGAACCAAGGGGTGAACCCCCTACCTACCACCACCACTCATATTTATTACCTATTCTTCTTCTCTCTCTTCATTAATTGCTTTTTCTTCTCCACAATTACTTCCTTACCTACCCGAGAGAGGGAGAGAGAGGTCTAGGCAAGTGCAACTTGCTTCCACAAGAGAACCCATTTTTATTGTTCTATTAGCTTCTCCTCATGTTTCTAAGACACATTAGAACTTGTCATTTTCCATTTTGAGGCTTTAATTTTTGTAGATCTAGAAATTAGTTATTTTTGGATTTTGGTAGTTTTGATCTATCAAACTTCTTTGTTTTCAAGTTTTGATGGTTCCATGTTGTAGAGAATTTTATTCTACCCAATTTTGACCTTTGAAAAGTTAGATTTGGACTTGTTTTGACCAAGTTATGGACTTTTGAAGCTTTGGATTCAACCATGGAGTTCCTGCTGATTTGGAGAAGACAGTGAGCAGTGTGCGCGAGCTTTTTAGCTTGCGCTACTGAGCTACGCGCGCTCTTTAGCACAGTGTAGTCTGACTCATACGCTGCCTTTTGGAGGCGTATGTCTTACATACGCTACCTTGGCAAGGAGTCGTATGGACCTCATACGCTGCGTTGACAAGGAGTCGTATGGACCTCATACGCTGCCTTGACAAGGAGTCGTATGGACCTCATACGCTGCCTTGATGAGGAGTCGTATGGAGTACATACGCTGTCTTTTGGAAGCGTATGTCTTGCGTACGCCGACTTGAGCGTAGCCTGACTTGAGCGTAGCCTGACTTGAGCGCAGTCTGACTCAGGAGCAACCTGATGTTTAGGCGCAACTGGACCTGACCCTACTTACCCTGGATCTTCTATAGCCCTGTATATTGATATTTTATTAGATATTTAACGTCCATTTTATATCCTTACGCCTTTTGTCCTGAACTTGATAATCACGAATTTACTTGATATGTTTGGAATTGATAATTGAGCATGACGTGATAGTGACCCGTAGTGGTGTACTCCTGACATAATAACCTGACATGACCTGATAATGGCCCGTCGTGGCGCACTCCTGACAAGTACACTTGGCATGATAACCTGACATAATTATCTCAAATAGCTGTTGCGACGGCTACCTGACATGACATGACCTGTATAATTAATCTGGACACCGTGGGCGATTGTGTTTGTATAAATAAACCAGTCCTGTCTTGCATCATGTCTAGGACAGGGACTCCTGAGTACCACGGTCAGGAGTACCTACTAAAATGGACTAAGGCTAATAACTAGATTAATACATTAGTCATGACGAGATTTCCCAACTACAGGCAATCCCGTTACCTGGGCACGCCTTGGGATCTGTAGCCTGCCGTCGAGTAGGGCACATTTCCAGCACACTGTCATGTGTTGCACCCTTCAAGCTACCTAAGGGTACATTCGTTTCCTAGACGATGTACCCACCTGAATTCAACTCTAATCTTTTAACCCGGATAACCTGGATGGTCTGCAGGGCTTGTGGCTGTGGAATAATCTTACTGCATCTTGTTAGTAATTAGGCTTGTGACAACCCTAGTTAGTTAAAGTATCAAGCCGTAATTCTGGCTTGGCCGTGAAGTGATTGGACGGAGTCTAACTAGTCTAGTCTTGCCCTGATCCTGTTCCAGATTATTGAATGACCAGAATGCTTGTATTTATTTTACCGATAAATGGTGAGAATTCCAAGTTCTGTTCAGACAAAGGGTTACAACCCCGGTCCTTGTTTGGTTTACGGGTTGTAACCTGTTTATCTGAATAGTTCCATGGTTATCTCGTCGTATATCATCCTGGTGTATTTTCTTTATTTCCAGTTCTAACTTTTATTTATATCTTGTGCTGATTGCTGGTTTTAGTTCTTAAGTGAAGCCTCCTTTGTGGCACTTGCTCTTTCTGGGGTCTGACCCAGCTGGTTTTGTGTGGCCAGATTTCGGAGCAGCTCCAGAGGATCTACCGACCTTCCAGCCAGATGGTGGCCACTAGAAGGAATCCTGGCAACGAGTGGGTTATTTTGGATCTCCCACTCTATTGTAAAAGTATTCTTTTGAGGCGTTTAGCCGACGAGCACCTGTTTAGCTCGATTGCACTTACTTACTGTCAGCCTACGGGCTGTAACATGATTAACATATCCTAGGGTTGATCATGTATGACTAAACTCTTGCTAGTCCTGACATTTTGTAACGACTAGATTCATGATCAACTGAATATGTAATGTTTGGGACGCCTTACTATTGTATATTTAATGATTATACATCTTGTGACTTTTACTTACTTGCTTGTGATTGAGACACTAGGCTTGTTCATGACCTTAAAAGACTGTTGGCTTGTAGATAAACCCTCATGTATCTAGACAGCCGTGATCGTATAGCGAGATGGATTCCATTTCATATACGTAGCTGGCTATGTCTGCCCCCGCTCTCCAGTATTCTGGTTCTGGGGCGTGACAAGTTCTTCCCATGATCCTCACATATATCGGCTACAGTACACTCGAATCGATGGGATAAAGTAGAAAGCTTCCCCTCTATATTTAATTTTTTTCCTTGATACAACTGAACCCAATTCTACCATACACGCACAGGTACAATAGAATAAACCTATGTCTATATTGCAAACGCTCTTAACTTACTACCTAAACATATAACACTAGTTTCCCCCAACACCCATAAGTACTGCAGCATTAGGCAATATATATTCAATTAATCTTTTCCTATATTAAATATCTAGAAATAATTTACCTATTGGTATACTCGACCCAGATTTTTATGACCTTTCTGATTACCTACCATACCTTAACAGTGTAGGAACAAAATGTAAAGCGATATACTCAAGAGTGGGGTAAATATAGTAGGCAACAAAATATTAGTTATTAAAATTGTTAGCAACAAGATCACAAAAATACATCACATATATGAGTAAGTAAAAGCAAAGTGTAAAGAGCAAACTCAAACACGACGATGTATACTGGTCTCCCTCTTGTGAGGACCAATCCAGTCCGAAGAACTCTAGCTCCCAGTTGAAATCCACTATGAAAAAACACAAGTTTTCATCCAAAGCCCTTGCAACGTCTACAAACACGAGCTTTGATCTGAAGCACTCGACGAACTTAACTTGTGAAGTGTCTCACTTCTATCAAGACTTTTGATTATAATCACTCTGAACTTTTAGACCGTACCGTAATGGCAAATCGACTAGAGGATTGTAACTGGCTTGGGATTGGAAATTAAAAGCTTAGTGGGACATTGGAAGATCGTAGTAAGCTTTAGAGAGAAGAGATGTGAAAGTGATGTATTGAAATGGTAGAATTTCTTCTCTATTTATAGTATTTCCAAAAGTAGAATTTGGACAGAATTCGGACAGAATTCAGACAGAATTCTATGAGAGAATCTTGGCATATAGTCGTTGCATCCATAACTGCAGGAAGACTGTGTTAATATCCAACGTATAGATAGCCGAACTCGGGCCGAATTATGGGCAAATTCGCACCGAATTCTGCTAGTCCAGAATTGGTTTGATTTGGGTTGGCAGTTCGGGTTTTGGGCTTTTGAAAGGTCAAGTAGTTAGGAGGTAGTTTGGGCTTTATGAGTAGGCTTGTTTTCAAAATGAAAAGGATATTTTGAAGATGTTTCGTAGGTAGCCTATTTGCCAGTACGACACAGTTTACATTGTATTCCTAGACTCAATAAAATATAAAAGTACATTGATAATTGGAAATATAGACTCGACGATAAATATAGCTCCAAGTTCTAAAGTCTTGAACGGTAGCAGGCACAGGCTATCGCTATTCGTCCACGTAACCCTTATATCGAGACAGGTTAGATCAATTGTTAAAATCCGGTTTGATCATGACCAATGGGCCAATAATCTTTCTCATTTTGATAATTGACAAACCTTGACCGATATAACATCGTGGTCTTGATTTGAACAAAATTATCAAAACGTCTTTGTTTGGTACTGTCTCCTCTTGGCAGTTATTATCCTGAAAAATATATTAGATCCTTTTCTCCCCCGTTGTCACTTTGCAGAATAATTAAAAAGAGAAAAGCTCTCCCGCAATTCATGCATAATAAATAAACGTTAAAAAAACACAGAGATAATATAAAAAAATAAAAAATTTCACAGGAGTTTATGATTTGAAGCGGTAGCTAAAGATAATGCTAAGCATAAGTGCATACCAAAAGAGAATAAATACTGAAATGAAAATACATAAAGATAAAAAGACTTTGGAACAACAAACTCAGCATCTCAAACAGTCATAAATTGGAGCGTATAAAAGAAAATAATACTATCTTGGAATATAGGAACATTTCCATGAACACATAGACATAAACAGAGTCTAAAAAAGATAACATCTAGACAAACACTGTAGCATCTAGATCAAGTCCTCATCTAAACAGAATTATCGTTAGCACGATCAGCATCAGCACCATGTCTGGAAGGTCCAACACTAAAAGTACTAGCTCCATGAGATAGATGTGGAGTAGCTCCGGGACTACGGTATAAATCATAGGCATTATTAGGGTTGAAGTAGCGATGAACTGCCTCATCCTCATAGCGGTTACCAGAGACAGTAGGATCTCGTGGAAGAGAACTGGCATACTCACCAGTCTGAAGAAAATGCAGATCTGAAAAGGAGTTTACAATTACCTGAAATCGACTGGCATATTAGAACTCTTGTTCCTTCAATGTCTCGGTCACAAACGCTCGCAAAGAGTTGTGCTCATCCAGTTGAGCATGTCGTATGTCATCCAAATGCTGATTGAGGCCCTCAAATGACATAAGAGAAGTCTGAGGTGGAGTAGGTAGTGTAGTAGGAGGAGCAGGAGGGACAGAGGCACTGCGATGAGAGAGCTACATATGCTTAGGCTCAGAATCATAAGAACAAGAGGACAAGTCAATCTTAAAATGTTGAAAGATGATAGGAAGGATCATCGCATAGAGAAGATTCTTGTTCATCTGGTGAAACCTAGCAATCATTCAGATAATAGTCTTAGGGACAGAAAGGGAATCCTATGACGAATGTGATAAATAGTAGACAATTCAAGACTAGTTACATCGTCCTTTGAGGTGGACTTGGGTAGTATAGTGGAATAGATAATCCGATATAACTCGTAGAAAAATAAGTTCAAGTTTATGCCTTTGAACTTGCCAGGACGGACGGGATCAGGAGCACAAAGTTGATTCTTAAAGTTGTTCAAAGTCGTATCATTAGAGAATTCAAAATCAGTGATATCGACTAGCGGCTCACCTACATTTAGAATTTGTAGGATCGTCGCTAAATCATTATCATTGAATTGAATATCAATGCCGACGATACAGCTTTTTACAAGATAATCATCATCAACGAGAGTGAAATTATAGTAAAATAGTCTAATTGCATTGGTGGTAATAGGAAACAAATGTGTTACAAGATTATGCAATCCTAAAGTTTCAAAATAAGGTTCGTGAGACAGAAAGATCGTCCACTTTATTGGTACACTGGGGCAATATTACGAATTTAAAAATCCGCATACCATAGTAAGGATTGTTCTAGAGTTTCAAAGAAGAACTCATTGAATGCCCCGTCGTCCGTTTGGACGACCGAAAAAAGAGATCCTTAGATAGGATCAGAAGATGAGGCTCCTTCACTAGTTGTCTTCTTTCTCTTGAAAGGATTGTTAATTCTATGCATGATTTTCAAAGGAAATAGAAAGTTTCTATGAAATTGAAAATTTGAGCAATAGAAAGATAGAGGAGATAAGACTTTCTCAGAATAGAGTATGTGGAAGAGGAGGAGATTCCATGCCCGAATCCAAAATTTTCAAGCAAAAATCAAAGAGAATAGTGAGAAATCAAGAGTGGAAAATCTAGGATTTTGGGGTATTTCTACAGTTGTTGTGCTACTGTTTGGAGGAGAAGGAAGAAGAAATACAAGTTGAGGCCATTCAGGTGCTGTTTAAATACCCAACACCAACCGAGTTCGGGTCGAACTCGGGTTAAATTTGGGCCGAGTTCGCTTAGAACTCTGTTGAGGTAAGTTTGCACAGGATCCAAATGTCATTTTGTATTTATTATTCCTTTTAATTATTTAATTCCAAGATGAGTAATTTTAAATTTTAATTAATATAATTAAATTTATTTTATGAATTAAATTTTGTTATGCAGCGACTGTCTCAGATTAGCTGTAGGGGTACTGTCCCAGCTAACGGAGGTCCATCGAGGGATGCTTAAATACCGCTTCACTTTAGCTGTAACCGTGGTGACAGATAGTCTCTTTGTAGGTTTGTCTCGAAAATAATTTTTGTATATTGAAAAATAATTAATAAGATAAAATTAATTAATATTATTGACATCTAAAATTCCTAATTCTCGACATAAATAATTGAATCAATCTTCCGCTAAAGGTTTTGTAAAGAAGTCAGCCAATTGTTTTTCTGTCTATATATTCTAAACTAATGTCTCCATTTGCTTGATGGTCTCTAAAAAAGTACTGTCAAATCTCAATGTGCTTAGTACAAGAGTGACATACAGGATTCTTAGTCAAGTTGATAGTGCTAATATTATCACAGAAAATAGGAATGTGTGTGTAGTATAAATCAAAGTCTTCTAGTATTTGCTTCATCCAAAAAATTTGTGTATAACAACGTCCTGCAACGATGTACTCAGCCTCAGTAGTCGATAATGCAACAAAATTTTACTTTTTGCTAAACCAAGAGACTAGAGCCTTACCTAGGAAATGACACGTGCCACTAGTAATTTTTTTGTCCACTTTGCATCCAGCAAATCAGCATCCGAATAACCGGTTAGGTCAAAGAACATAGTTTTTGGATACCATAAGCCGACAGAAGAAGTACCCTTAAGGTATCGGAAGATACGCATAAGGGCGCACAGGTGTGATTCTTTAGGGTTAGCTTGAAATCTTGCATACAAGAAAACACTAAACATTATATCAGGGCGACAAGCAATTAGATAAAGTAAACTACCAATCATACCTCGATACTTACGTATGTCGACAGGTTTGCAATGTTCATCTACATCAAGGTTGGTTGAAGTTGCCACTGGAGTGCTAAGGGTTTGACGGATTCTAGATCCAACTTCTTTAGCAAATCTTTTGTGTACTTGGCTTGGTTGATGAACGTCCCATTGTTGGTTTGTTTGATTTGCAGTCCAAGGAAGAATTTAAGTTCTTCCATCATACTCATCTCAAAATCATTCTGCATATACTTAGAGAATTCTTGACAAAAAAATTCATCAGTAGATCCAAAGATAATATCATCACCATAAATTTTAATTAAAAGAAGATTTTCATTTAAAGACTTTATAAACAGTGTAGTGTCAACCTTGTCTTTTGAAAAACTATTATCAAGCTCAAACCATATAAGGCTTTCTTCAACTTGAATACATAATCAGGATTTTTGAAATTAGTGAAACCGGGACATTGAGCTACGTAAACTTCTTCTTTTATGAAACCATTAAGAAAAGCACACATTACATCCATTTGAAAAATTTTAAAGTGTTAAAAACATACAAATGTACATAATATACGAACGAATTATAATCTCGCAAAAGTGGCATATATCTCATCATAGTCAATACCTTTCTCTTGGTTGTATCCTTTAGCTGCAAGTCAAGCCTTGTTACGAGTGAGTAAACTATTCTCATTTAATTTATTTCGGAATACCCAATGGCTACCAATGAACGGATGATCAATGGGCTTGGGAATAAGTTATCAAACTTGATTCCATTCAAATTGGTTTAGTTCCTCTTGCATACCATCTAATCAATAGTTATCACTATATGCTTCTTCAATAGTTTTAGGTTCAAGCTGTAAAATTATTATAATACAAGAAGCTATATCTCTGGTAGAGAAACAAGTACTTACATCATGGGTGATCTTACCTATTACCAAGTCCTTTGGGTGGTCAACCATGAATTTCAATTTTTTTAGCAGACTTTCAAGGTTGCTGGTTCCGATTTCAGGTTATGTAGACGCCTTGCTAGGTGTACTGATGTCTTCATCATCATCATCAATGATTGTCTGTTGGTTTAATTCGTCGAAGGTGACGTTCATTGATTCTTCGATGACCATCATGTTTTTGTTGAAGACTTGGTACCCTTTGCTTTTGGCCGCATAACCTAAAAAGATACCCTCATCGGCCTTTTCGTCAAATTTACCCAAATTATCTTTAGTATTGAGAATAAAAACATTTACAACCAAAGATTTTGAAATAAGAAACTATGGGTGTTCTATCAAAACATAACTCATAGGGAGTCTTCTGTGATTGAGGTCGAATTAGAACCATATTGAGAACATAACAAGCTGCATTGACATCTTCTGCCCAAAAATATTTGGTTAGACTAAACTGGTTCAACATTACTCTAGCCATTTCAGATAGAGTTCTATTCTTACGTTCCACAACTCCGTTTTATTGTGGAGTCCTAGGGCATGAGAACTCATGCAAATATCCATGTGTGTCACAGAATTGGTCAAACACTATATTCTCTAATTTGCTGCCATGATCACTTTGAATACGAGTAATCATGAATCCTTTCTTATTTTGAACTTTCTTACAAAATGTGCCGAATTCAGAGAATACATCATTCTTGCATGCGAGAAAATATGTCCACATGTATCTAGAGAAATCATCTACTATTACAATTGCATATAACTTTCCACCTAGGCTAGCAATTCTACTAGGCCCAAATAAATCCATATGTAGCAATGTAGAGGTCTAGTGGTACTTACAATATTTTTGGACTTAAATATGGATCGGGTAGCTTTGTTCTTTTCACATCCACTACATACCGTATCCTTCTTGAAGACGATGTCTGGTAATCCTCGTACCAATTTCTTTATGGATAATCTTGAAATTATGTCCATGTTTATATAACCGAGTCTCATGTGCCGTAGTTGACTCTCATCGTTCTCGGCGAGTAAGCATCTACTTGCTTTGTTAGCATCTTCCAATAAATAGAAAACATATATGTTGTCTTCCATAATACCTTCAAAGATAGTACTACAAGTGGAACTATCAACTATAGTACATTTGAATTTAACAAAGTTAATACCCTAACCATGGTCAGCTAAATAGCTTATGCTGAGTATGTTATGTTTTAACTCAGTTACTAGACAGACATATTTAATCATAGGGTAGGAAGCCTTACCAATGTTGCCAATACCTACTATATACCCTTTTAAGTTGTTACCGAAGGAGACTTATCCTTCTTCCTTCTTTGACGGTGTTTGGAATAGAGAAGCATCACCGGTCATGTGCCATAAGCAACTGCTATCGAGGATCCACTTGCTCCTAGCATGAGTAGGGTGTTCCACCTATAAAGAAGTTTGCAGATGGAACTTTTGGTACCCATTTCTTGTAGGGTTCGGATATGTCAGTCTTTGGTATCTATGCATATATATTAAAATTAACTAATTTTCTTACTCTACATGCAGGTGAGATATAACTAATAGTGCCACAAAAGTGACATCTAGCATGCTGAGTGTTAGGTGTGGTGTGTTGTGCATGATTTGTAGATCTTGGTGTTCTAGTTGGATACTTATAGTAGAATGCATGTCGGTTTGTCTTCTTGGGCAAAAGTTTGGCAAAGTTTGGTCTGAGGTATTGGGTTTGACCGTATTGGTTTTGACCATGTTCCAATGTTTCGGTAATTGATACCTGTTAGGGTATAAACCAGCAACTTAAGGCTATTTATCTAACCTAATTTCCAACTTGTTGGAGATGTCATAAAGTGTGTTATAGTCAGCTGTAAGTGCATCATTTTTGACTAGTGCATAGTGATGACTCTTTTTCTCTTTGAGTAAATCTTCCTTAAGTTTAGCAATGGTCTTGTCTTTTTCTTCGAATAAATGTGTCGTCTCGTATAGTTGCAATTTGATAGAAGAAAGCTCACCGGTCTTACTATGGTTTTCACTATTAATAACCTCAGCTAGTAAGTCGATAAGTCATCCTATTTCACCTTGGTACTCTTTGAGTACCTTCTTAAAGTTTTGGTATTTGCTAAACAATTTTCTATGGTCATCTAAGAGGTCAATAAAAGCTTCACCTAACTGGTCAAGGTAAAATCAACTTATATATCAAACAGGGGATTTAAGTTTACCTGATCATATGCCATCAAACATACATTTACAGCATCGTCTGATTGTTCATCTTCTGAATTGCTGGCTTCAAATTTTTGCCAAATGCTTGTGTTGGCATATCTTCTGGAAGTAGATTTCTTCAAGTAACTATTTTCACACTTGTTGCCTTTCCTGGTTGATGATGATGCTATCGGACAGTCATTTTTTATGTCCTTTCTTCTTGCAACCGTAGCAGATTTGATCTTCTTCATTTTTGTTGTTGTTGCTATTGTGTTCCTTCGTTCTTTGGTTGAACCTCATGAACTTCTTGAACTTCTTCGCTTGGAGAGCTTGATCCTCAGTGTCGAAATCACCGTCGTCAGAATCTTCTTCGATAGTTCTTCGTTGTTGAACTTTGAAGGCGATTGATTTTTCATTTGGTGCAGCATCTTCAAAGTCTTGAAGTTCTAGCTCGTGAGTAAGTACCTTTCCCATGAGCATTTCAAGAGACATGGTAGTACGGTCGTTTCCTTTAACGATTGTTATTGCCTTCCGAATCTAGTTCTTTGTGAGATCTCACAGCTCTTTGCGAATTTTCTCATGGTTATTATATTCCTTGCCTAGGAAGGACAAAGGATTTACAATATCCAGAAATCTTGTTAACATTTGTGTAATAGACTCGTTCGTCTTCATCTTGAACGCCTCATATTCTTGAGTAAGTCTACTGATCTTATACTCCTTGACTTGCATTGTGTCTTGCAGACACCCTGTTGAATCCAGTTATGTCTAAAGCACAAAATAAAGCATTAACAGCACATACATCAAGACTGGCTTATTTGTTTTCAAAATTAGTATACTTGTCATGTGCTTTTTCAACCAAATTTCTATCAATAAGAACACGTGAAGGCTTTTATAGCCATCAACTACAATTGACAATAAGATAAAATCTAGAGATTTAAAAAAGAAACTCATATGTGTTTTCTAGTAAGTGTAGTTGGTACCATCAAATAGTGGAGGTCTGTTTTTGGCTTCTCCTTCAGTTGTGAATTTCATAGTTGTCATACGTGATATAGTGATCTATGCAACAACAGTTATATATAAAAATAATAATAACAATGTTACCTGGCTTTACCTGTATAACCTTGCTTTGATGACAATTGTAGTGCCCCAACCCGGAATACGCCTTATGATGGATGGTTGAATCGATGAACCATTGTTGGACTTGGGATTTTACGAAGGATAGCTTAGAAGGCTATGCGATCGTGGCGGAAATCATCTTATAAAAGTGAGTAGTGTTGAACCAATCGATGATCCTTGATGAGAACATAAAATGTTATATTTTTATTCCTTAATGTTCATCATTTTATGCTCATTTTATGACTAAAGGTACTCATTATATTTATATTTTGCTGTGGGATGAATTTGGAGACACTATGTGCAAAATGGAGCTAAAATTCAATTCTGGACAGTTTTGACACCTTTTACCAAAATGGGCATAACTTCCTCATCTGAAGTGCATTTGAGGTCCTTCAAAATGATTCGGAACGCTAAGGCAGAGGGCTACAACTTTCATATTTTGTGATTTCCGAGATTTTGGCTACATCATGGACGAAATTAGGCTTGAAGTTCGTCAAAGATACTGTGAATAGAATTAGGAACCAAAATAACTATTCTCCTATTTTTTTTATGACTTAGTTTTTTTTGTTTGAGAAGTTGTAACTTATAGAGGATATGTGGGGAGATATTGTGGGCTTGAGACAACTAAATTATGGTGTATAAAAGGGGGTAGAAATCAAAACCACACAAACACACAACCCAATTCTTCTCTTCTCCTCCAACTTTTCTTTTGAAGTTTTGATGAACATGTTCGGCTAAAGTCTTGTTGGTCGAAGTGTACGGAAGCCTTGGAATGAATAAAAACTTGTGAGATCTAATTTCTGTTTGTATGTTTGATTTGTACTTTGAGTATCAAATGTTTTCTTATGCACATTTTTTGATTATCTTGTTTAATTACTAGGATGCATACTAGTTTATTATTTTTGATAATCTACTGCTAAATTATATATCGAATCCGGAATTGTGTGATCCCTGTAATTTATGAAGCAACCAAGATTTAATAAATTACTGCTTTGTATTATTAAATCTTAAGAAGAAACCATTCGACTAAATTAAATGCAACCGCTTGTGCTTGTGTTGTTTTGTTTCATCGATCTCATTGAGTTTAATAGGCTACTAGATTAAACCTTTAGCGCTTGTATGAGGTTGTTTAATAGTTAAGGTTAACTATGTCGCTTGTTTCTAATTAACTATGGCTAAAGGAGATAGGAAAAGAATTCCAACGATGAATATTCATAATATATATCAATATATGTTTGCATCTTTGATCAGTTTTAAGATTCCAATAGTAGACGTAGACTTAGACCAACGTGTGTTATTTTGATTCATTTTCATATTCTACTTGCTCTTTTTTTTTATTGACTTTCATTTTATTCATCCCCCAATCCTTGTTCATACAACATAAAATTATACTAATTACTCTCTGTGGGATCGATCCTTACTCTCACTTCTGCATATAATCTTAAGAGTAAAGGTTTTATTTTTGGGTGCCTACGACAACACACCAAATTTTGGCGCCATTGTTGGGGAGTAATTTTAGTTAATTTTTGTGCTTTTGTGATCTTTATTTCGTTCTTCTAAAAAAATTATTTTTTCTATTAGCCAAAAAAATTAACAGGACATGATGACTAATTATCAACAATTTGGCACTTGGCTGGATCTTCCATCTAGGCACGCTAACGAGGTAAATGTTTCTTCTCTTCAACAATAAATTGCTAGTTTAACTTCTCTTGTTCATCAAATGGTTGTAGGTGGTAACATGCAAACAATAATGGCTTGTGAGATTTGTTCAATAGTAGGGCATCCAACTGATATGTGTCCAATACTTGAAGACGAGCCCAATGTAACTCAAAATTTTCTAAGTTACCAGCAGTACAAGCAACCAAACCTCCACGAACAATAATCGAACCAAACTTCTAATTCTGCCATGTCTCTAGAAGATATTGTTAAGTCTATTGCCACAAATACTTGCAATTTCAACAGTAGACAAGGCCAGCATCCAAAGTCTGAACAATCAAATGAGCCAAATGACTACAACAATTTGTCTACTTGGCTCATTTGATTGTTCAAACATTGGATGCTGGCCCTTGTCTCCTGTTGAAATTACAAGGTATTAGTGGCAATAGACTTAACAATATCTTCTAGAGACATGCCAGAATTAGAAGTTTGGTTCGATTGTTGTTCATGGAGATATGGTTGCTTGTACTGCGGGTAACTTGGAAAATTTTGAGTTACATTGGGCTCGTCTTCAAGTATTGGACACATATCAGTTGGATGCCCTACAATTGAACAAATCTCACAAGCCATTGTTGTTTGCATGTTACCACCTACAACCATTTGATGAACCAGAGAAGTTAAACTAGCAATTTGTTATTGAAGAGAAGAAACATTTACCTCGTTAGCGTGCCTAGATGGAAGATCCAGCCAAGTGCCAAATTGTTGATAATTGGTCATCATGTCATGTTAATTTTTTTTTGGCGAATAGAAAAAATTATTTTATTACAAGAACGAAATAAAGATCACAAAAGCACAAAAATTAACTAAAATTACTCCTCGACAAAGGTGCCAAAATTTGGTGTGCTGTCGTAGGCACACAAAAATAAAATCTTTACTCTTAAGATTATATGTAGAAGTGAAAGTAAGGATCGATCCCACAAAGAGTAATTAGTATAATTTTATGCTGTATGAACAAGGATGGGGGGATGAATAAAATGAAAGTCAACAAAAAAGGGCAAGTATAATATGAAAATAAATCAAAATAATACACGTTGGTCTAAGTCTACGTCTACCATTGGAATCTTGAAACTGATCATAGATGCAAACATATATTGATATGTATTATGAATATTCATCGTTGGAATTCTTTTCCTATCTCCTTTAGCCACAGTTAATTAGAAACAAGCGACCTAGTTAACCTTAACTACTAAACAAACCCAGACAAGCGGTAAAGGTTTAATCTTGTTGCGTATTAAACTCAATGAGATCGATGAAACAAAACAACACAAGCACAAGCGGTTGCATTTAATTTAGTCAAATGATTTCTTCCTAAGATTTAATAATACAAAGCAGTAATTTATTAAATCTTGGTTGCTTCACAAATTAGAGGGATCGAACAATTCCGGATTCGATATCTACTTTAGCAGTAGATTATCAAGAATAATAAACTAGTATGCATCCTAGTAATTAAACAAGATAATCATGAAATGTGCAAAAGAAAACATTTGATACTCAAAGTACAAATCAAACATATAAACACAAATTAGATCTCATAAGTTTTTATTCATTCCAAGGCTTCCGTACACTTCGACCAACAAGACTTTAGCCGAACATGTCCATCAAAACTTTAAAAGAAAAGTTGGAGAAGAAGAGAAGAATTATGTTGTTTGTTTGTGTGGTTTTGATTTCTACCCCCTTTTATACACCATAATTTAGTTGTCTCAAGTCCACAATATCTCCCCACATATCCTCTATATGTTACAAATTCTCAAACCAAAATAACTAAGTCATAAAAAAATAGGAGAATAGTTATTTTGGTTCCTAATTCTGTTCACAACATCTTTGACCAAACTTCAAGCCTAATTTCGTCCATGATATAGCCAGAATCTCGAAAATCACAAAATCTGAAAGTTGTAGCCCTCTGTCTTAGCTTTCCGAATCATTTTGAAGGACCTCAATTTCACTTCAGATGAGGAAGTTATGCTCATTTTGGTGAAAGGTGTCACAACTGTCCAGAATTGCATTTTAGATCCATTTTGCACATAGTGTCTCCAAATTCATTCTACAGCAAAATATAGATATAATGAGTACCTTTAGTCATAAAATGAGCATAAAATGATGAACATTAAGGAATAAAAATATAACATTTTATATTCTCATCAACTACCCCCACACTTAACTTTTGTTCGTCCTCGGACAAAACTTAAAATTTATTTTTTTCAAAACAAAAATCAAGGTTGTAATATCATAAATAAAGAATAACCAAGCTCTTTAAAACCCATAACATGTCTTGAAAATATATTCTTAGACAACTTCTAATTTCTTAGTTAGTATTTTCACTTGAAGATAGAGTAAACTAAATTGGTAGACTCTCACGGGAAAAAACACTCAGCTCCCATAGTTTGAAGGGTAAGTGTTTCTCTCAAATTCATTCCAATAGAAATGATCTACCATAAGCTTGCATATCTTCTCATTCTCCACCACTTGGATCACATGCATAACACAAATCATAGGGACATTTTATGGGTTGTAGCGGGGCTTAGGATTAAGGTAGGATATATTTTGGGAGTGTAGCTCAAAAGCCATCAAAACTAGTGGAGCAAAAATAATTTAACTCAAGCTCGAATATATAAAATATGTAAAACCAATCACTCCATCCAAAGCATTCAACATATCCCTTTATTTGAAATTTTGGAAGGAATTATGAAGATGGATATCAAAAGTTATTTCCTCCATCACTTCTTTTCTTTTTTACTTCTTCTTATATGGTTTTTTTTTTCATTTTTTTCAGTTCTCTTTTCTTTTTTCTCAATCATGATGGGACACAAGAATTTAAGAATGAAAATATGTAGCCAAACTAGAAGTTCAATACCCCCACACTTATTTCATATACACCCATACATATCATAATGCTCCACTAGCTTTCCGACTTGGGTAAGAATTTTTTTCAGGTTAAAGCTTGTAATGTGGGTTTACAAAAATAAAAGCAATAAGGCTCAAAATGGGTTCAACCAAAGGAAAAATAATTTTAGGGAAGGCTATTTGGCTTAAGTAGGGTAAAAAAATTGCCTGAATCATGTTCATGTATGCATGTGTTGATGTGACCTTGAAGAGAATCAAAGCAAGTTCTAGAGAAACAAATCCATGGAAGAATATCACTCATCAAGAATAGTGGGACTGATGTGTCAGTCTAAAGGCTCAGAATGTCACCGGCTTTTGTCTACCAAATTTAGTCACAACCATTCTCACGGAAAAATACTAGACTAATTAATTCTAAGTTGAAAAGATTATTCATTCAATCATGTCATGAATTTTATTAAACTTAGTGAACTCTTGCTCATGACATACACAAAAAAAATTACTGAAAACCATAAGAACAAATGTCCCTTTTTTTTAGAAAATAAATTAAGAACAAAAGAAATATATTAAATTTTATTTTTTAAATTCATTTATTTTGAAAAAAATAACCAAACATAAATATCCTCACCTACAATTAAAACTGATATTGCCACCAATGAAAGGTTAAATGCAAAGAAAAGACAAAAATGAACAAAAATAAAAAAATGCAAGAATATGAAAAACTCCCCTAGGGTTGCCTCCCAAACAGCGCCTTTGTTTAATACGTCGTTGGCTCGACTCTATGTACACTTGAGACAAGTACGCAAAGATTTTAAATCTTGAATAAAGGCCTGCAAAATAGAGGGTAAAAACATCTTGTTAAAAATTGATAATGAAATATAAGGAATGTTACCTGATTGTTGCCTTTTTACAAAAGCATTCAATCCTGCAACAGTTTTGTGCATATTATTACTCAAGACTAACTCCTCATTCTCTTTCGTGATATGCTTACTAATGGCAATATCTAATCCATCTTTGCCATTAAGTTCAAAAACTTCTTCTGTATTTGGTACTACGTCGTCATTAGGAATATTCGTGTCTACAGCGCTATTTTTTTCTTCTTTCTGTTTTGACGATGTTGGTGATTCTTCTGCTAGAATGTCAACCTCTTTATCATTTCTCAAAATGATTGTACTTGTATTGTCTTTTGGATTTATTATTTGAGATGATAATTTTTTTGAACTTTGTGCCTCCAGCTTTTTAATTGTTGTAGCCATTTGGCTCATTTGATTGTTCAGACTTTGGATGCTGGCCCTTGTCTCTTATTGAAATTGCAAGGTATTAGTGGCAATAGACTTAACAATATCTTCTAGAGACATGCCAGAATTAGAAGTTTGGTTCAATTGTTGTTCATGGAGATATGGTTGCTTGTACTGCTGGTAACTTGGAAAATTTTCAGTTACATTAGGCTCGTCTTCAAGTATTGGACAAATATCAGTTGGATGCCCTACTATTGAACAAATCTCATAAGCCATTGTTGTTTGCATGTTACCACCTACAACCATTTGATGAACAAGAGAAGTTAAACTAGCAATTTTTTGTTGAAGAGAAGAAACATTTACCTCGTTAGCGTGCCTAGATGGAAGATCCAGCCAAGTACCAAATTGTTGAGAATTGGTCATCATGTCCTGTTACTTTTTTGGCTAATAGAAAAAATTATTTTATTACAAGAACAAAATAAAGATCACAAAAGCACAAAAATTAACAAAAATTACTCCCCGACAATGGCGCCAAAATTTGGTGTGCTGTCGTAGGCACCCAAAAATAAAATCTTTACTCTTAAGATTCTATGTAGAAGTGAGAGTAAGGATCGATCCCACAAAGAGTAATTAGTATAATTTTATGCTGTATGAACAAGGATGGGGGGATGAATAAAATGAAAGTCAATAAAAAAAAGGGCAAGTAGAATATGAAAATAAATCAAAATAACACACGTTGGTCTAAGTCTACGTATACCATTGGAATCTTGAAACTGATCATAGATGCAAACATATATTGATATGTATTATGAATATTCATCGTTGGAATTCTTTTCCTATCTCCTTTAGCCACAGTTAATTAGAAACAAGCGACCTAATTAACCTTAACTACTAAACAACCCCAGACAAGCGCTAAAGGTTTAATCTAGTAGCGTATTAAACTCAATGAGATCGATGAAACAAAACAACACAAGCACAAGCGGTTGCATTTAATTTAGTCGAATGGTTTCTTCCTAAGATTTAATAATACAAAGCAGTAATTTATTAAATCTTGGTTTCTTCACAAATTAGAGGGATCGAACAATTTCGGATTCGATATCTAATTTAGAAGTAGATTATCAAGAATAATAAACTAGTATGCATCCTAGTAATTAAACAAGATAATCTTGAAATGTGCATAAGAAAATATTAGATACTCAAAGTACAAATCAAACATATAAACACAAATTAGATCTCACAAGTTTTTATTCATTCCAAGGCTTCCGTACACTTCGACCAACAAGACTTTAGCCAAACATGTTCATTAAAACATCAAAAGAAAAGTTGGAGAAGAAGAGAAGAATTGTGTTGTGTGTTTGTGTGGTTTTGATTTCTACCCCCTATATACACCATAATTTAGTTGTCTTAAGCCCACAATATCTCCCCACATATCCTCAATAAGTTACAACTTCTCAAACCAAAAAAAACTAAGTCATAAAAAAATAGGAGAATAGTTATTTTTGTTCCTAATTCTGTTCAAAGCATCTTTAACCAAACTTCAAGCCTAATTTCGTCCATGATTTAGCCAGAATCTCGAAAATCACAAAATATGAAAATCGTAGCCCTCTGCCTTAGTTTTCCGAATTATTTTGAAGTACCTCAAATGCACTTCAGATGAGGAAGTTATATCCATTTTGGTAAAAGATGTCAAAACTGTCCAGAATTGTATTTTAGCTCCATTTTGTACATAGTGTCTCCAAATTCATCCTACATCAAAATATAAATATAATGAGTACCTTTAGTCATAAAATGAGCATAAAATGATGAACATTAAGGAATAAAAATATAACATTTTATGTTCTCTTCAATCCTTTAGCTTCACGCTTAATAAATGGATTGTATGCTATGTTTGTCATGCCCCGATCCCGCTAGGTTCGTCCGTCTTGCTTGGATCCCTAAGGGATCGATTGTCCTCGCTAAGGTATGATGCCATAGAAGCCTAAGTTGCGCTTTCACAAGGCCATGTACCTGCACAAAAATAACTAGTCAAGAAAAAACACACGTACGCACCCATTAGTTAAGCAAAATACACGCACGCACCCATTCATTGCAGAAAACCAAATATTGGACACAGAGATTTGAAATGGAAATACTTCTTTTATTCATAAACTTGATAGGAATACAAGTACAAAGCTTCGCAAACTCAGAGTGTCTTATATTGGCTACATGATTCTCTTTGAAACTCTCTTTTGAAATAGCCACAATGTCCATACATCATATCTTTTATTACAAGCTGGAATTAAAAGACACCTTCAAAGGAAATGAAAACTTGAAACTTGACTGGAATAAAAATAAAACTTTGAGGCGATCTACGAGCTCTACTGGGCTAGACGAGCTTCGGTACCTCACTTGAAATCCCCTGTCTCCTTTTGCTTTCTGAAAAGGATGCCCACAACGTGGGTCAGCACACATCATGTACTGGCGAGCGACTTTTGGCCGAACTCACAAATCTCTGCACTAAATCAACATGTTGAGCTAACATTTACTAGTGATCTTTCTACTTGTCTAGGTTCTTTTTAATAATTCATAAGAACATGATAGTAGAAATATATCATAAGCAACTTACCAACGCCGGCAGTCATCCCTGCACAAAATATGTTAGCACAATTTACATAACGAGTAATTCATGTTTCATTCTTGCAGATATTGAAGTTGTCATTCGGGTCATGCAGGTGGACTATTCTACATGTTGGTCCACGGGTTATCCCCATGATTAGCCGCTGTGACTCTTTGGTTCAGCTCGTCGCTAAGGACTCAGATCGACACCTATTTTCACATGGAGGCCCTAATCTCTCCTAGGCCGAGCGGTTCCAGGTGCCCCCAGATACCACCTGAGAGATAAATATTTTCTTGTATTTAAGTTGTCCAAGACCAAATGCATGCTCTAGCCGTTCTATCAGATGAGACACATTTGGACTTATGTACAGATATACGACACGTTTATTTCGTGCCTTCAGATTCATCTCAATACGTACAAGTTCGTCTGTACATGTCTATATTTTCAAGCATACTAGTGACATGCAGATGATCATTCTTATTGAGCAGATCGAGTAGCAACACATATTCTTGCATTTGATTCAATTCAATTATCTTCTCTTATCTTTTGTGGATGTGGTATCGTTGATCATTGGGACAAGGCAACAGAGTGGACTAGAGATCATTTTATTAGGCGTACAGATCAATGTTTGTTCGGTTGAAGCAACTCACCAAGATGAATCTTAGTCGGGAGAAGGAGGGACTTCACGTGCCGTTCACGAACAATTCTTGCGCCCTACATTGGCACCAACAGTTGATTAGCATACATTGTCTCTTTCTCTCAAGATTCGGAATGAATGCGAAATACGATGAAAGCGAACAATGAAAACCAATCATCGAAAACCAACACGAAAATGCATTCATCAAAACCAAGCAGCACGAGAAAACATTTAGCAAAACTCTTGGATTCATTTCAATAGAAGCCAATCCATCAATTGGGAAGGTTCATTGTATTTCATCCGTGATCAATCGATACCGACAAAGGTTTCACCAAATACTCAGTTCATGACTGAGTCAACAAGTCGTAGGTATTACATAGTGGACCGCGAGGAGCGGGGCACTACATAATAACCCACTGAGAAAAAGTTTTATCCTCAAAACTTAAGATACAAACTCACCTCCACTTTCTGGATCAAGTAAGGTGGAGAGATTGTAGACGCACGCTATCGCCGTGTTGGCATTCCGCAATTGCTGATTGTACGGAATATCTCGGAGCGGTAGTGGGCCTGGCAGCTGCCCACGCTCTTCAGTGTCATTACGATTTTGATCCGTTCTATTCTTTTTCGGGCAATATTTGACTGAGTGGCCCTGTTGGCCACAACAAAAATAAGCGTTATTAGCGGCACGACAGTCCTCCTTGATGTGCCCACTCTTGCCACAGTGACTGCAACTCTGACCATTCACATAGCGACAGTCCTCTTTAACATGCCCTCGTTGACCGCAGAATGCACATACAGGCTTGTTGTTCTATTCCTCGTCAGTCTTTTTCTCTCCGTCATGATATCACTTGGCGAGCTGATTCTGACTGTACTGTATTTTGTTAGACGCCTTCTTCAGGCAGAATTGTTCCACCTGTAGTTCTGCCTCAAAGGCCTGAGAATATGACCCATATTTTTGATTTAGCACACTTAACTGGATGTCATCATTTAGACCTCCAATGAATCGATTTATGTGAGTCTGCTCGGTGGGAAGCATAACGGCAGCAAAATTTACTAACTTGGCAAATTCAGAGTCATAGTCCTCCACGGACATATCACCCTGTTTCAGTGTGATGAAGTCATCCTCCATCTTCTTGTTCATGGCTGGAGGCAGATATTGATCAAAAAATGCCTTCTTGAACGAGACCCATAAGATCTTCCAATTTCTAGCCATTGCGAGCAGCGCCGGCTTCATCGCCTTCCACCAGTCCTTCGTCTGCAGCCGTAGAAGCATAACGGCACAAACTACCTTCTTGCTACTCGGAACTCCTGTGAATACGAACAAACCCTCCATTTTATCAATCCAGTCCATCACCTTATTGGGTGATGTCCTGTCTTTAAATTTCGGAGGTTTCGCGTCTAAGAAGTCCTTTGGCCTAAAAAAAGTGTGCCTTTGCGCTGGCTGGGGCTCGTCACCCTTCACGGGCTCACTCTCGGGCGTTTCCGTTGGTTTGGTCGCTGCGGTGGTAACCCGATTTACCGCAAGCTCCGTGACAAGTTGAGTCAAGGACTCCAACTATTTCTTTTTGGCCTCTATTTGGGTCTGTTGTATTTGATTGCGTTCCTCACTGTCCTGCCTTAGCAGTTCCAACAATGTCATGATCCGTTCTATCGGATCTGTCGAGGCAGATGGGCGAGGAGGGTCCATTTCTCTACAAAAGAGTATAATTTCTGTCAGTCTCATAAAATATTATGGACTTATTGTATGGGACATTGGTTTTCATAACTCAAAATCGGGACTCTTTGAAAACCATCAAAGTACTTTATATACTTTTTTGAAAACGATATTTGTAAGAGGCCAAGGACGTAAAACTGTGCTCTGATACCACTTTGTCATGCCCCGATCCCGCTAGGGTCGTCCGTCTTGCTTGGATCCCTGCGGGATCGATCGTCCTCGCTAATGCGTGATGCTGTGCAAGACTAAGTTACGCTTGCACAAGACCATGTACCTGCACAAAAACCACCAGTCAAGCAAAAATACACGCACGCACCCATTAGTTAAGCAAAACACACGCACGTACCCATTCATTGCAGAAAACCAAATATTGGACATAGAGATTTGAAATGGAAATACTTCTTTTATTCATAAACTTGATAGGAATACAAGTACAAAGCTTTGCAAACTCAGAGTGCCTTATATTTTCTACATGATTCTCTTTGAAACTCTCTTTTGAAATAGCCACAATGCCCATACATCATATCCTTTATTACAAGCTGGAATTGAAAGACACCTTCAAAGGAAATAAAAACTTGAAACTTGACTGGAATGAAAATGAAACTTTGAGGCAATCTACGAGCTCCACTGTGCTAGACGAGCTTCGGTGCCTCACTTGAAATCCCCCTGTCTCCTTTTGCTTTCTGAAAAGGATGCCCACAATGTGGGTCAGCACACATCATGTACTGGCGAGCGGCTTTTGGCCGAACTCGTAAATCTCTGCACTAAATCAACATGTTGAGCTAACATTTACTAGTGATCTTTCTACTTGTCTAGGTTCTTTTTAACAATTCATAAGAACATAATAATAGAAATATATCATAAGCAACTTACCAACGCCGGCAGTCATT
Source organism: Iris pallida (assembly GCA_029216955.1). Taxonomy (NCBI): domain Eukaryota; kingdom Viridiplantae; phylum Streptophyta; class Magnoliopsida; order Asparagales; family Iridaceae; genus Iris; species Iris pallida. The sequence goes on from JANAVB010005796.1 coordinate 23,508,221, forward strand.
CCTGCACAAAATATGTTAGCACAATTTACATAACGAGTAATTCATGTTTCATTCTTGCAGATATTGAAGTTATCATTCGGGTCATGCAGGTGGACTATTCTACATGTTGGTCCATGGGTTATCCCCATGATTAGCCGCTGTGACTCTTTGGTTCAGCTCGTCGCTAAGGACTCAGATCGACTCCTATTTTCACATGGAGGCCCTAATCTCTCCTAGGCCGAGCGGTTCCAGGTGCCCCCAGATACCACCAGAGAGACAAATGTTTCCTTGTATACAAGTTGTCCGAGACCAAATGCATGCTCTAGCCGTTCTATCAGATGAGACACATTTGGACTTATGCACAGATATATGACACATTTATTTCGTGCCTTCAGATTCATCTCAATACGTACAAGTTCGTCTGTACATGTCTACATTTTCAAGCATACTAGTGACAAGCAGATGATCATTCTTATTAAGCAGATCAAGTAGCAACACATATTCTTGCATTTGATTCAATTCAATTATCTTCTCTTATCTTTTATAGATGTGGTATTATTGATCATTGGGACAAGGCAACAGAGTGGACTAGAGATCATTTTATTAGGCGTACAGATCAATGTTTGCTCAGTTGAAGCAACTCACCAAGATGAATCTTAGTCGAGAGAAGGAGGGACTTCATGCACCATTCACAAACAATTTATACGCCCTACATTGGCACCAACAGTTGATTAGCATACTTCGTCTCTTTCTCTCAAGATTCGAAATGAATGCGAAATGCGATGAAAGCGAACAATTAAAACTAATCATCGAAAGCCAACACGAAAATGCATTCATCAAAACCAAGCAGCGAGAGAAAACATTCAGCAAAACTCTTGGATTCATTTCAATAGAAGCCAATCCATCAATTTGAAAGGTTCATTGTATTTCATCCATGATCATTCGATACCGGCAAAGGTTTCACCAAATACTCAGTTCATGACTGAGTCAACAAGCCGTAGATATTACATAGTGGACCGCGAGGAGCGGGGCACTACAATGTTTACTCGTTGAGTTGCTGAATAACACCTTGCATGAACATCGGAAAGATAATCAAAGATAATTAATCACATGACCCAAAAACTGTTGCGAATAATTTTGTTGATCGTGTGCTTCAAATCCTTTCATAAATTATGGGCTTGCGCGTTGTTACTATGAAGTACTTGACCGGTGAAGGAAAATTTCCTAATACTTGGGCAGTAATTATATTGGGCCTCAGCTCGATGAATGTATGCTAAACAGATGCTAAGTTCTAAGAATTGGGCGGTGAGTACATTAAGTTTTGGTTGGAAAGATGTATGTTATCAAAGATATGAGGAAGGGCTTAGGTAGTCACATCTATTATCCTGTCGCCGAAGTAGAATGTTGATTACACTAAGACTCTGGATTTGGCAAGATGGCAATACGAATGAGAACGATGGCTTATTGAGAATGACGATTTATTTACTTAGTTTTTCTTATCATGCATTATATATTTTTTTATAGATAAGTTGTATATATTTGCATGGTCATGGATAACTTATCGACAAGGTATTTTCTTAAATGGTAATCTGAGGCCACGGACTCGGTTCATCCTTGGGGGAACAAGAATTGGTGCTAACGTACTGGCATCGGTATACGGGACCTTCAGTGGGGCTAGCTACCCGTACTGTAAGGGGCACCATTATACCAGTAAGACGGTCGACCAAGATGGCGTGTCTCCAGTGACCTTCATATAGATAGGTCCCGTGCTAATGATGTCTTATGCAGAAAGAGTAAGTTATTACTCAATTATAGGGATGGATATCGGCTGTTGGTATGAAATCACCTGAACGGTGATAATTATATTAAATTATGATATTGTTTCTAACAATGTCTTGTGCAGGCTGATTAAGTATTATAAATGTACATGGATGGCTACACGATCGTAGGTAAGAATCACCAAAGGGTGATAACTATATACTTTACATTATGCTAGCTATTATAAGATGTATGCTTTACTTCTGTCAGATATCAACTACTAATTGACATCTAAGGCAACGAGAAAGACCACTCTTAATGATGTTCTATAACATAATTACGTAGTGTTGTCTTCTTAGGTGAGTTGGGCCAGCACCGCTCGCTAGTACATTGATGATGTACTGACCCACATTGTGGGTAATATTAAAGGTGCTTGTGTATGGGGAAATCGTTTGATCAGTGCTTGGCATCGATGATTCGGATGGGTGCACAAAAGCTCTTCTTACAAGATGATGTCTTCTACTATACGGGACATAATGTATGGAACAATATGACTCAGTTGTACCAATGAGATTGTAAGCAAAGTCGGCATATTCAGTTGTAAAGCCTAATGGCAAGTCTATATTCAGTTTGTATTAAAGAATCTTATCATTTGTTGTAAACTCTGTATTCAGCTGCAAATCTTGTAATCATTTGAGATAATCAATAAAGAGATACATTTCTTTATATCTTATTGTGACTTCAATTTATCTGCTTGGTTTTGCTACACTGTCGTTGTTTTCTGGGAAATACCAGGAACCGTAATAGTTTTGCCTTATACAAGTACAATCTAGACTTGTACGACATCGTGCCCAGTGGCTAGTTTCTGATCCTCCGAGATCAGGGCATGACATAATGGTATCAGAGCACGACTTTACGTCTTTAGATTCTTAGTTTGATTTATTTCAATAAAAGTCGCTCTTATAATGATTCAAACTGCTTTCGCGATGACTCAAATGTTGCTTCCGCGATTACTCAAAATTGCTTCCGCGATAAAATCAAAGTTTCCTCTACGATGACTCAAAGTTCTTCTGCGATTATTCAGTATTATTTTTAAATCATTCTATGTTGCTCCTTTGAATGAAAGTCCGTTGATTCTCCTCGTCGCTCACTAGTGTTCCATACAATAAGTCTAAATATGTGGGCTGTGATTCGTGTGCTTTAATGAATTTATAAAAGATACCAAAACGAATAATAATGATATGATACGATAAATAGTTGGTAATGTGTGCTTGATGTATTCGGTGAGGGATTCATAGAAGTCGATTGTTATGTAGCAATCAGCAGTAGGTGATGGCATGGTATGTTAGAATATGAATTGTTCATGACTTCCGTGAAGGGAATCGACCAAAATCTTCGAGTTGTCTTGTGTGTTGGCTTGGTTATGTTTCAGATGCGAGGGAATTAGTTGGTATTTTGTAGCCGACAGAGCCACTGCGGGATATATAGTTCAAAATGGATGTTGGTTTGATGCGAAGAGGAATATTATGTCGAGTATGGCTTGAGTTCTGAGTGGTATATGGCTCTACCCTCTTAGTGATATGATGACCCTTGACCGTATTCATAATATAGTGATTGCTTTACCTATAAGGTATTAGGTAGTATCGAGTCGTAGCTGGGATTACGATTGATACATGAACTGCTAGGCGTGTACCTTAATGATTACGTTCGGATAACTCGTTGTAAGATTTTGATGTGTTCAGATGAACCATCGCTAGGCTCTGATAAGTTGGCATTACGCTGAGTAATAAGTATTGAGAATATAAAATGAGTGCCTTAGTTGGGAATGGTACGAATTATAGATTCAAGCGATAACTTGAATCAGTTGGGTAAAAGGATTGTAGGCTCAGTAACATTGATGGGGTATTGCTATCAAAAGATTTGAAAGAATAATATGGACCAAATAAAGAATGATGTTAGAATTGAGTAAATGAAATTGTGTGTTGGACATCGACAAGTTGATGGTGATGTTAGGCGCTTATCGGAATGTTATGAATGATTTAGAAGATCTAGAAAGTTGCATCAGCGACCAAAAATTTAGAGAATGGATTTGAGGAATTTGATGGCTGTGCACGTTGTGCAGTTGTGCTTGAAAAAATTTGACGCGTTCCGAATCAACAAGTTATGACCGTTAATTATTTTGACGCATAGCGAATGAGTATTTGTCCCTTGATGCATGAGAGATTAGATGTTCCTTATGAGACTCTGATGGCTGGAATACAAATAAGTATCGAGATGTAACAATATGTAATGGACCCTGTCGGTGGATGATATTGTCGCATGATAACGAGTTTGAGTGGAATATAGAATTTGTTGGATTTTGACTTAGCTGAATGAGTTATGTCATATTCATTAAGATGACCGATATACGGATGCTAGATGATTGGTGTCATAGAGAGTGGATCGGTGCATAAATAATGAATTCTTCTTATAAAATTTCAAGAAGATGCTGTAAAACTAATATTGATGGTTAACGTGAATTCCTAAGAGATAACCGTGTTGGTGCTAGCGAAAATTTATAAAGGATGCCTTCGGAAGAAATATAATTATGGTTGCCTTAATGATTTGGTTAAAAGAGTACATACTGTCACGATCCGTACCCTAGAGTAAGGGCACGAGACGTGGGTACGTCCAGCCTACGCCGCCGTGTCGGTGGTAGAACGCTGTCCTTGGTCACAACATCTAGCAGTAATATACTAAACAGTTTATACTCCCCGAATGGGGGTGACATAGCAGTAAATGAACTCAATCACAACTAAGGAAGAGATAGCACGATATGAAATAGAACTTAAGGAAATATAGATGATAGAGTAATCTAAGATAACATCCCAGCAATATCTAGAGTACAAACTCAGCTACAGGACATGAAAAAATATATACAACTCCAAATCTCTGAACAGAAGTAAAGTCTAGCTAAACAGTCTTATGAAAACATAAAATAAGATAAGCCTAACTAAACTAGTCTAGGCAGTGGGGGTGATGTCCTCAGCTAGAGCTGGGTCCTCCTGAGAGTCCAGCTCGCAAGTGTCGTCTAGGGCTGCCACATAGAAGGTATCCACACAGGCCTCCTCCTCGTCCTCTGTAATATTTTTAACAGGTCCAGTCAGGACAGGAGCGAGCACAGTACATCTCAACAGTTCATAGCAGGTTAGAAAATATAATCATGCAGTAAAGTAAGATACAAGTACTGAAAGAAGTGCAGTATATAAACAGAGAGAGAGCTGTAATAGAAATATCTACTATAAATAGAGTCTAACAGTGGCTAGTGAGTTAGAGTACAATATAGACATGTAAATGGCATAGGAGATTCTGATAAGAAACTATGGAAAGATTCTGATAAGATACTACTTGGGTATTATTCACATGTCTACTTCTACTCCCCCGTACCCCCAATCAATACACACGGATCCAACCAGGTTATGTTATGATTCCATGCAAAGCCCCCGCAAGGTGATACATGGATGTCCCATAAATGGGGATTCTAGGAGATTCTAGGATACCCAGTAAATGGATTAAGAGATTCTAGGAGACTCTGTGATCATAAAAGTATGTCACAAGTGATCAAAGAACCAATGAAGCATAGTTATACACTATGTAAGTGAAATGCACAGAACATGTAGTACCCGATGCTCCCTAAGGATAACATCTCAAGAAGGGATCCATATAGTACCAATCCGTGTGACCAACGTGACAGTAACAAGTAAAGTAATTTAATGCAGGAAATAATTCTAAGCAGGATATGAAATAATCAGAAAATGTACTCGCCTGGTATCTGAGTGTCCAATATGAAAGTACTGCCCGAGGAGTGGTGTCTGGCTCCTAATCAGAACAACACAAGTCACAACAAGTCCAGATTGGTAAAATGAAACACTGCAATGCATTATATATGAATCTAGGTCAACTAGGCCAAAGTCAACTCTTGGTCAACTCTAGTCAACCCTAGAAGTCAACTAGGTCAAACTAGGTCTAACCAAGTCTATACTAGGCTATTAAGTCTAAACTAGTCTATACTAGGTCACACAAGCCATTCTAGGTTCTAACAAGACTAATCTAGGCTTACTAGGCAATATCATGCCCTAACAACCAAATCATAACATTACACACATAACAATATATCTATATTTAATACACACATAGATATAACTATATAATCTAATATAGGAATATACATATAGGCTATCTATGAGATATCTCACATACATATAGGATACATACATACATATACATGTATAAAGAGAGGGGGCACTCATGCACTCAAGTGTGTGTGTATCACATGAATGCAAATGTGTGTGTGTGTGGGTATGAGACATACATGAGGGTGTGTACAATCCTGAGACAGTGTGACAGTACAAGAGTATATGTGTAAGAGAGAGTAAAAGTGTGTGTGTGTAAACTGTGAGTGAGTGAGGGGAACTAAACTGTGTGTGAATAATGGGTTTACAAATGTGTGTGTGTGGATGTGGAAAATCATAATTAGTGAAGGGTGTGTGTGTATAGGAAAATCTGTGTGTTCCAGTGTGTGTGGTGTAGCAGGAAATTAAGAACTAAGTGGCTGAAACTAATAGACAGTGCAGGAAATTCATGAAAGGCTGAGACATGGATGAGGGCATGTGAGTTAAGGTTTCATAGGAATGTCAAATAGGGCAAAAGTTCTCAGATGTTTAGCAGGGATACATTAAATGCTATTCTCAGAATTTTGATGGTGAACTTGTGTGTAGGATGAATGTGTTGACAGGAACTTAAATGGTGTAAAGAGGAATCAAAAAGTTCAGGTCTAGGAACATGGAGGGAAATCTCATCTCAGGTTCATAAACATCCTAGATATCAACTAACTGAAACCAAACAACATCACTAGTTTTAGGAAACACTGCTCAGTATAAATAAAAAGGAAAAGAGATAAATCAGTCCAAAACATTTGAATCCACACACTTGTTCAAATCCCATTCACATCCTACAAACTAATAGAATTGAAAAACTAATCTAAGTAGGAACTATCAAACCTGTAGGGGGGTAATTAGTTAGTAGAACATATTAAAACTGGGATTTAAGTTAGAAATCTCAGGAGAAATAGTGTATCCTATCGTATCAGAAATTACACTAAAATTCCCAAATTTGAATCCAGTTTCCTTCAAAGAAACAATTCTAAAATGAAACTCTAATCTAAAATAGTTTATACAATATACTTAGGATCTAAATAGCAAATAAAATCATGATTTAAACTAATTAAAATGGGAAATTAAACACAGGAATATAAAACTGGACAGTGGGGAAAAACAGTATCGTGCACGTGTTCATTGAGCTCGTGCACGTGATACGACACGACACAAACCCTGAGGTCGTGTCCCAGTGTCGACTAGGTCTAAGTCTAGGGCTAGGACACCCTGACATATGTCCACGATATGCGTGCGTGCGATACGACACGCGTATCAGTGCTCGACAATGACTGAACCCAGTTCAGTATAAATTCGATGCACGTGTTCGTACGTGTCCGACACGACACGTGAGGGTCTAAGACTCGACACATGTTGTGTCAGTCACGAGTACGACCCGTGTGTCAAGTGTCGCATGTCGACGTGACATGTCCTGAGAGTTGTAGCCCCCGAACAGCAAGGGTTAAATCCTGTGCATGCGCGTGGGTGTGCACCGCGTGTCCGCGTATCCGCCGAGACCCGACACGATACGAAAACAAAACACAAATACTGGAAAACCATAGGCTAGATCAAAACCCTAATTCCTATTCAAAAAGTTTGCACAAAAGAATCGAAATGCCCTTTGAGGCATTTCGACAAACACCAATGAACAGTGTCTGATACGTGTCCGATACGGACACGTACAATGTTCAAAACTTAAGGTTTCCTATTCCTACAGCTAGGTTAGGCCTAGGGGTCCCTAGATGTGAAATAAAATCAGGGATTCATGGTGTATTAAAGAAATTACCTATGGTTGCAAAATCCTCAAAAAAACTCCAATAGAGAATGGTTCTCCAAGCTTCAAAACTCCCTCCAATTGTCCCAAACCTGTGATGTGACTCCACAAACAATAGAGGAACAGTATTTAGAGTGCTATGGAGGAAATCCCAATAAAAATATACCTATATTGAATGATCTATGGAGAAATGAAGTGTAGGCTCACCTTGTCTTGAGGAAAGAATGATAAACTATTGGAAGGAGGCTCAAATTCCCAAAATGATATTATATAGGGAATGGGGACAAGTGTCACCCTCATTTTTCGTATTTCGTATTTATGCTCGTGGTTGGATTTTGGCTTGTATTTTTAATTTTCTCGACTTGCAGAATTTTGGGTTCTCTCGTATTTCGGGTTTTGGTTCGGCTTGGTTTTAATTGGTTTGGTTTAGTTGGTTGGTTTAATATGTAGTGGAACACCTTAACCTACACTCCTCCCTCATTTCCACCACAACCGCCCTTATTATATCCCCACCTAACTTTCTCTCTCCTCTTTACTCTCCATTAATTTTCTTCTTCTTCTTTCTTCTTCCACACAGCACCATACCATAGGCAAGTGCTCCTTGCCACTACATAAGGACCCAATATTATTTTTCCATTAGCTTAAGGAGATGGTTTTGAACAACCTTAGGTCTTGATGTTTTGTGTTTTGAAGCTTCATCTGTTCTAGATCTAACTTTTTCCCATTTTCGGAAATTAGTGGTTTTGATCTATTTTGAGTTGGTTTTGGTGGGTTTTGATGCCTCTATGTTGTAGAGAATCAAATTTCACCCAAGTTAGAACTTTAAAAATCCGAATTTGGAGTTTTATTGGCAAAGTTGTGAGATTTTGAACCTTGGAACCATTGTTAGTGTTCTTCTCAGCCAACTTGGAGAAGAAGAAGGCCACCCGGACCCGTGCCCGCGCCGCGCTGTTGCGCGCGCGCGCCGCCGTGCTGCGCCCTCCCGCGCGCACTCCGTGCCGCCCCCTTGTGCGCGCACTCCTCTGCGCTGCGCCCTTGCGCGCGCACTCCGCTGCACCGCGCCCTTGTGCGCGCACTCCGCTGCGCTGCGCCCTTGCGCGCGTACTCCGCTGCGCTGCCCCCCTTGCGCGCGCACTCCGCTGCGCTGCGCCCTTGCACGCGCACTCCGCTGCACTGCGTCCTCCCGCGCGCACTCCGCTGCGCTGCGCCCTTGCGCGCGCACTCCGCTGTGCTGCCTCCTTGCGCGCGCACTCCGTGCCGCCCCCTTGCGCGCGCACTCCGCTGCGCTGCGCCCTCCCGCGCGCACTTTGTGCCGCGTCCTCCCGCGCGCCCTCCGCTGCGCCGCGCCCTCCCGCGCGCACTCCGCTGCATTGCGCCCCGCGTGCCTCGTCGGACGTGCCCTCGCGCGTTCTGGCTCCGCGTTGCCCCCGCTCGCGCCTTTGGTATGTTGCGGTTGTTCCTCGAGCGCGTCTCTTGACGCCGCTCGCGCACCCTAGCCCGAGCCTTGCCCGGCGCCCCCCTTGGGTCGCCTTTAGCCCAGCACACCCTGTGCTCTGGTGGACCTTGGTCCTTGGTTTCTGGCTAAATTTTGTTTTCTGAGATTTTCTTGTCCACCACACGACTTGACTTGGTCTAACACGTCTTGACACGATTTTCTATGATTTGACATGATTCGGCTTGCGGCTAGTTTTCTCCTATCTTGTTAATAACTTGGCGTATAACTTCGTAACTTGGTAACTTGAACCTGTAACTTGATAACTCGGCTTGACTTGAAAGTGGCCCGCGGTGGCGCACTCCTGACTTGACATGACTTGACTTGCCCTGATAGCTTGTAACTTGACTTGTCTTGACACCGTGGGTGTACTACTTGTTGCTCTGTGCAAATCACTTGTCTTGTCTTGCATCATGTCTAGGACGTGACTTCCTGGGTACCACGGCCAGGGACTCGCGCTAAATTGGATTAGGCTAATTATTAGATCAAACTAGAACATGGAGAATTCCCAGTCACAGGCAATCTCGTTATCTGGGCGCTTTAATGGACTTGTAGCTTGCCGACGAGTAGAGCACATTTCCAGCACACTGTCATGTGTTGCACCCTCTAAGTCACCTAAGGGTACATTTGTCTCCCGGGCAATGTACCCACCTATAACTCTCAACCCGCGGAAGGATAACTGGATGGTCTGCAGGGCTTGGGATTTGGAATTCTCACTTGCATCTTGTTAGTAATTAGGCTTGTGACAACCCTAGTTAGTTAAGTAGTAAGCCGTAGTACTTGTTTGGCCGATTGTAATTGAATGGTGTCTAGCTCTGTCCAAGTCTTGTCCAGCCCCTGTACCTGGAACTCTTGATCATGATTGTTTAACTTATCTCTAACGATAAATGGGTAGAGACAGTGAGCTATTCAGGCGAAGGGGTACAATCCCGGTCCTTGTTTGGTTTAAGGATTGTAACCTGGCTCCCGGAATGGTTCCACGTCCCTAGTCGTTTATCGCCCTGTGTACCTTACTATTTGTATCTTCTTTTATTCTTTATGTTCTGATATGCTGGCTTTCGTTCTTATTTGTGGCCTCCTTTGTGGCACTTGCTCTTCTGGGGTTTGACCCAGCTGGTTTTGTGTGGCCAGATTTCGGAGCAGCTCCCGAGGATCTACCAAGCTTCCAGCCCAATGGTGAACACTAGACGGAACCCGGGCTTCGAGTGGGTTTTCCCTTTTGTTTCCCCCACTTATATGTAAATTTATTCTTTTGAGGCATTTGCCGACGAGCACCTGTTAGCTCGATGCATTTACTCACTGTCTGCCTACGGGCTGTAACATGATGGACACATCCTAGGGTTGATCATGTATGACTGAAACTCTTGCTAGTCCTATCATTTTGTACGACTAGCTTCATGATCATCCAATATGTAATATTTGGGACGCCTTATAATTATGTATTTGATGCTCTAAGATCTTGTACTTACTTTAATTGCTTGAGATTGAGACAATAGGCTTGACCTTAAGAGACTGCTGGCTTGTAGTAAACCCTTATATCTAGACAGCCGTGACCGTATAGTTGAGATGTATCCTATTTCAATATACGTAGATGGCTGTGTCTGCCCCCGCTCTCCAGTATTCTGGTTCTGGGGCGTGACAACAAGCCTTGGCCGGCCACTAGGTTTAGGTTAGGGTTTCTAGGTTGTATCCTAGGGCTAGGAATGAATCAAGGGTATTGTGTGGTCTAGAACAAAGGGCTATTTCCTAGTCTTAAACAAACTCACTTAACTTAACTAAACTTGACTTAAACCATAATCCAACCCATCTAATTCTCAAAGTGGCTAACTAAAATTAGTTATGACTAATCTAGGTTAGGTCCAATCTAGGTTAGGCTAACCAAAACCACATGGCAAACAATTAACTAGGATTTAATCACACCATTTAAATAATTATTAAAAATTCCTAAATAAAATATATAAAATTCAAATAAATTCTAATAAATTCAAATAACCCCAAAAATGTCAAAAATACCCTCACACTAGAAATGTGGTAGTGACAAATCTATCCTCCTTAAAAGAATTTCGTCCTCGAAATTGAAAGGCGAAATGCAACTGATGAGAAGGATAGAAGGTATACCTCACGGTCCAAAAAGATAAGGGTATCGTTCGCGCATCTCATCCTCCCGCTCCCAGGTAGACTCTCCTGGAGAATGATTCCTCCATGAGACGCGTACCAAGTGTATCACCTGGTTCCTCAGAACTTTCTTCCGTCGATCCAGAATCTTCACTAGCTGCTCTGGATAGCTGAGAGAAGGCCCAACTTCGATCTCTGAATGATCGAGCACATGGCTAGGGTCAGCCACGTGCCGTCTCAACTGTGATACATGGAATACGTTGTGGACCCCCACTAGCACAGGTGGCAAATCTAGCCTGTATGCAACGTCACCGACTCTCCCGCTGATAACGAAAGGGCCGATGAAGCGTGGGCTAAGCTTTCCGCCTCTACCAAAACGTATCGTACCACGAGTCGGAGATATCCTCAAGAAAACCTGGTCTTCGACCTAATCACAAGCAAGGTCTCAATTAATTATAATAAACAAACATGATCAAAAATCACAAACAAACAAACCTAAATCTAATCCTACTCTAATCTGTACCTCAAACTCCAACGGCCTCCGGTAGCTATCGGCCCAGTGTCGATGTCTGTCCTGCGCCACGCAAAGTCTGTCCCTGATGAGCTTCACCTTTTCGGCTGTAAAACCCCTAAATTTCTACTATTTTATTTTATTTATTAAATTTGGTACTGATTTAAAATTTTGTATTGTACGTCGCATAGTCGTATTGTACGTCGTGCGCGAAATTTATTTTCGCAATTGCTCGACGAGTGCGAATATGTACAAAAGTAAATATATTTAAAAAATAATTGTTTCTATTCTTATGGTTTCAAAATAATATACATAATAATTATTTTATTATCGCTCCACATTTTCCAAGTTTGAAAGCCTTTCATTTATACAACTATAATAATAAATAATTTTTTTCTATAAAATGGTATATTTATGGACTTACATATATAATTAGTAATTATTTATTAGTTTATTTTTAAATAAAAATATAACTTTCAAAATTATTATTAATAGTGTTTTTGGAAAAATATATTTCGAAATCATGGTGGCAATTTAAATCTTGATTTAAAATTATGGATTTATTTAAATAGTTATTTGATTTATCTCATTGATTTTTTAAACTAAAAATTTAATTAGGTTTAAATTGGATGGAATTTGGATTTGGATTTGGATTTGGATTTAAATGGATTTAAATTAAACTACGTATTATCTATTTTTGGGGTTTAAAATATTTCTAGTCCATATCTAAGTGGGAATTCCCACATCCTATAAATAGGCAGCTACTCCTCCACATTATTCATCCACAAATTCTATAACAAAAATTTGTGTATCGTGTCTGTGCCCGTGTTTCCCCCACTTAATATTTTATTCCATTATATATACATTGCTCATCTCCTCCGTGTCGACAACCCGACACCACCAACCCAATCCTATCCTAAACCCTAACTCTAGCCTTCTGTTGACAGCCCCATCCCCGGCCACCTGTCCCCGACCTAGACAACACCCCTCGACCAAAGCAGATCTCCGTCACCGCCGCCTACCAAACCACCAGCACAACTCCACTTCTCGCCGCCATCTCCCCGACGAACCGCCAGCATGTCACCATCACCAAACCCCTCTTCCTGTCCTCTCCGTTTACTTCCTACACAACCCCGTCCCCTGCGACCACACCCACGACCATCACCGTCACCACCCCAGCTCTCTACCAGCATCCCGACTACTACTGGCCGAGTTTCCGGCCAGCACCACCAACACAAAAAGAACCACCACCAGCACCAATGACCAAAAATAAAAACCAACCACACAAATTTAAAACCCTCACCTATTGTCGCCGCTGTGGCCGCACGCCGCAGCGTCGTCCCGGTCCTCCGTCGCCATCGCCTCGGTCAGTCCCAAGCCATCGCATCCCAGTTTCCTAATACCACTGACATCGCCGTGTCCCCAAATCGGTCGAGCCGTCGTTGCTCGAAGACCACCCCGTCACTCGACCTGTCTCCGTGCCGCCCGGCCGCGAACGGACAGCCGTCGTCTGATCTCGTCGGAGATAGATGTGGAGCGCCGCATCCGCCAGCGCCGGTGGACGGAGAGCCACGGCCGCCCATGGCTAGCACCGCCGGATCGGAGCAGCGCCAGCAGCGTTCGCTCAGCCACAGGCCCTCCAGAACCTCGCCCCCGCCTCGCCGCGCTTTGCCGCCCGTCCGCCCGACCGAAACCCCGCCTGCGACCACCGAACGCAGCCCCGCGTGCGCCCCACCGTACAACCCGAACCCCGAGTTCTTCTCCTCCGCCTGAGCTCCTCCACCTCCGTCCACGACCCAGCTCCGCCGGCCTCTCCCCGTTCCTCTGCCTCCTCCGCCTAACTCTCCGCCCGTCACCCTCGACCGTGGCCGGAACTGTAGTGCTCCGCTTCCGTTGGGGCGAAGCACTATGTAATAGGCTCGTGCCAAGTCAGACATGGTCGGGAACATAGATGGCTAGTCGGACTCGGCGACGAGTTTGGTATACAAAAACCATGGCATCAATAAAATCGATTTGGACGAGTGATATGAGTACCGTTCCAACTAATGGATCGACTACTGTTGGAATAAGTCCTAGATGCGGTAGGCGGCGTCTTGGCGAAGAAACTTTAAAGAGAGCGACGCAACCCGTCTGCCGTTGGTTTTATTAGTTTTCTTGGCTTTCTGAACGATTTGTTGCATGGATTTGATAGTGTGCTTTTGCGTCGATTTCTGAATACGTCTTTGGGAATTTCGAAGGAAGGATTGAAGGAAGGGTTCTAATTCGATGCTCGTGCCATTGCAGGAGTTCGTGTAACTGACGCTTGACCGTCGCGAAGCGTTCTCCTACTCTCGGCACAATCTCCTTAGGTAGGTGGTTCTTCGGCCCCTTCTTTTCTACTCCTTCCCGCCAACTAAATTCTTAAAGTTCAACGTTCAAATCGATGATTCTAACGGAATGTATGCTTGCCACTAAGATCAAGAGCTCGGGATAATATATCAACCTAGAAAAGTTAACTCTGAATCGATAAGTTCACACTAAGTAGAGAAAAGATAAAGTTCTAAGAAAGAGATAGAATATATTTCATGCCATGAAAAACACAACTATGAAAACCTTGGTGGCGGTACATCATGCCTCATAAAATTTGGTGCCTACGGGATACTAAATCAGAATGTACGGTTTCGGGGGAAAGGACCCTTGCACCAGTAGGAATGATTATGTGATTTGATAATGGTTACGCTATGCAATTTACTTCATACATATTAAGTTGTTCATACATTCGCATGGTCAAGGTGAGCTTTCCTCGAGACGGTACCCGGGGCCCTGGGACCGAATTGGCCTACGAGGAAATTATGGAAATCGTGCTTCGGCGCGAGGCATTGCGAGACCTCCAGTTAGGCTCGCTACCTGGACTGGAGGGCGCGTCGCAAGTCTACGTAATCGTCCTTCATGGTGTCGATATCACCAATGACCGCATATAGGATAGACTGCATGCTCACCTATTGTCTTGTGCAGGTGGTAAGTATCATGTATATTTTGTGCAGGAAAAGAGCACGGCCGTGGTAAGAATGCCTTTAAATTGGTTATGTTGTTATCGTTTAAAATGTGCCTTCGATATGAACTGCAACTCATATAGTTCTAAATAGAAAGATCACTTCGTATGCCTGAATCCTCAATAAGCAGTGTCGGTTTAGACGAGTGGGTTCGTCCCATCCACTAGCAAGTGTGCTAACCCCCAACTCCCCAGGTAATGAGCGTGCTGCGGGAGCTCGAGACTAAGCTGGAGCTGAAGAACGGGAGACGGCACGAAGCTCTCCTATTTTGAAGTATTTTGACGCCCAATTCAGACCGAAGGCTTTTGTTCAAATGTATAAAGGGGCATGAATGTATGGAACGTCGAGGATTATTTCAAGGCGAGCTTGTCGATAGTTTTCTTTTTGTGTTTCAAAGATGTAGCCGCAACGACATATGTAATGTAAAAATGACCTTGCACATATTTTACAAGTTTATGAATGAAAAGCTAAGTTTCTTCCTATGCTATGTTTTCAACTCTCTGTACTGTTTAATTTCAACGCGTCGAGTCAAAAAGGAATTTCCAATTACACATCCTTGCCTTGTGCAAGTCCATTCAGACTTGTACGACATCACGTCCCGACCCGTGGGGATCGATTTATATCGAGTCAAGGCGATGGCGACCGATTCGGCAAGTCGTTGCGTGACAAGTTGGTATCAGAGCACGGTTCACACCTCGGACCTTTCAAAAATACTTTCTCCAGATGATGTCATTGCGAATTTTTCAAAAACTATGCTTTTCGACATATGCGGCCTGAAATAATCGTTTCATACATATAAGGCCGTAGATATTTTGAAAATACTAACGGGTTTGCTCAATTTTGTAGGAATGACGAAAAGACTGGGTGTCCCCACCTTGATTAGCACGGATAGCACCGAAGGCGCGACGCCTAGCGAATCTGCCATGGAACGACTACTACACCTCATGGAACTCCAACAACGCCAGTCAGAGATGCAGCAACGACAGCTGCAGGAACAGATCCAGGCCCAAGTCAGTGCCCAACAAAAGCAAATGGACGCCCTGACCCGGATTGTGAGCACCATAGCGACGCAACAGAACTCGACGACCGTCATGTCCGAGGAAGAAGTGCAACCCGAAAAGACAAAACATGTGTCTTCCTCCTCCCTGCTCAAGATGACCAAGTTCAAGAAAATGAACCCGCCTGAATTCAACGGTCGAGTAGAGCCTGACGAAGTCATGGGGTGGCTAGTGAAGATTGAGAGTCTGTTCACTCTCCTCAACATCAAGGGGTCCAAGAAAGTCGGGTGCGCAGCGTTGCAGCTCAACTTGAGGGCCTATGACTGGTGGGAGGCGAAGAAATAGGAACTCCAAGAGTCCAACCCCAACGCCAAGATCTCGTGGGAGACTTTCAAACGGGCCTTCCTCGAGCAATACATCCCTCGTGCCCTTCGTCGACAGAAGGAAGAGGAATTCATGTCCTTGAAGCAAGGAAACTTATCCGTTGAAGAGTACGGTGCGAAGTTCGCGAAGCTTGCGAAGTTTGTCGGGGCCTTTCTGCCGAACACGGAGGCATGGTGCGAGCACTTCCAGCAAGGCCTGAATGAAGATTTGTGTCGGGACGTCATGAACCAGAGATGCCAGACGTACAAGGAATCATATAACGCCGCCCTTGATATGGAACGGGTCTTCGGTCGAGCGTCGCAGAGGGGCGGATCAAGCATCCGCAACAACTCTAACAAGCATCCTCACGATGCGGGAGGATCTGTTGCTCCAAAGCGCCAAAACATGTCCGAGTATCGGGGGCCTCACCCAGGCGTACGGTGCCATCGCTGCGGCAAGATGGGACATCTGACGGTCGATTGCCGAGAGGGATGCTTCAAGTGTGGCCAGCTAGGTCACAAGGCAGTCGATTGTCGTATGGGAAGGGTGAACCAACATCTACCAAGGGACGTCCAGAACCAGAACAGGGCGCCTCCCGCCCATGGCGCAAACGCAGTGCCCATGAACCCACAAAATCGCCAAGGGGCGCTAGACCGAGTCTACCCACTGACTCGGGACGAAGCCTATGCGTCCGACACTATCGTGACAGGTATACTACTCTATAAAAATATGCCTGCTAGAGCATTGTTCGATTCGGGTGCTACGCATAGTTTTATATATGCCGACTTTGTAAAAGAATATCAACTACCTATACAACTTTTAGATATGAATCTTAGCGTTAGCACTCCATCGGGAGTAGATATGACTGCCACTCATATTTGTAGGGATGGTTATATCTGCATCGGAGGGAGGAATCTATCCTTGGAAGTTATCGTCCTCGATGTCAAGAAGTACAATATAATCCTTGGCATAGATTGGTTGGGTGCATGCCACACAACGATCGAGTGCACGGAGAAGAGTGTCGTGTTCCATCTTCCCGGCGAAACCGAGTTTTCCTATTCGTGCGAAGCAGCATCAAAGTCGGCAATGATAATATCGGCGATTTCGGCAAGGCGTATGTTGCATTCCGGGTGCAGCGGGTACCTAGCATCAGTTCGAGACATGAGAACGGAGATTACAAGCACGGCCCAGACTGAAGTCGTGGCAGAATTTCCTGATGTGTTCCCAGACGAGTTGCCAGGGATGCCGCCGGACCGAGAGATAGAATTCATCATCGACACCTTCCCGGACACCCGACCGATATCCAAAGCACCCTATCGAATGGCGCCGACAGAGCTAAAGGAACTGAAGGCACAACTACAAGAGTTACTAGATCACGGATATATTGGCCCTAGTGTCTCCGCGTGGGGTGCCCCAGTGTTGTTTGTGAAGAAGAAGGATGGATCGATACGGCTGTACATCGATTATCGGGAACTCAACAAAGCTACTGTACGAAACAAGTACCCGTTACCGAGGATAGACGATTTGTTTGACCAGCTGCAAGGGGCGACGGGGTTTTCAAAGATTGATCTTCGCTCAGGCTACTATCAATTGAAGATCAAGTCCGAAGATGTGCCGAAGTTCGCCTTCCGAACTCGATATGGTCACTACGAATTTCTGGTCATGCCCTTCGGCTTGACCAACGCTCCTGCCGCGTTCATGGATCTAATGAACCGGGTGTTCCGGCCGTTCATAGACAAATTTGTCGTTGTATTCATCAACGACATTCTCATATATTCGAAGAGCAAGGACGAGCACGAGGAACACTTGAAGACGGTACTACAGACTCTGCGTGAGCACCAACTCTATGCCAAGCTAAGCAAGTGCGAGTTCTGGATGAGCAGCGTGACGTTCCTTGGGCACGTTGTCTCAGCTGAAGGCGTCACGGTGGACCCAAAGAAAATTGAAGCAATAGTCGAATGGAAGCGGCCTACCTCAGCAGGAGACATCCGAAGTTTCCTCGGCTTGGTAGGCTACTACCGTAGATTCCTGAAAGATTTTACCAAAATTGCGTCCCCTCTGACTCGCCTCACCCAGAAGGGAATCGCATTCGAGTGGAACGGCGCCTGCAAATCGAGCTTCCAAGAGTTGAAGAAATGGCTCATCTCAGCGCCGATCCTTGCACTCCCGGACGGGCCAGAAGGGTTTCAGATATTTTGCGATGCATCGCAGACAGGTTTGGGATGCGTGCTTATGCAAAGGGATAAGGTGATTTCGTTTGCTTCGAGACAATTGAAGCAATACGAGAAGAATTATCCAACGCACGATCTTGAGTTAGCGGCCATTGTGTTCGCATTGAAGCTATGGCGGCACTATCTTTATGGTGTAGCTTGCCGCATCTATACGGACCACAAGAGCCTCAAATACATCTTCACTCAACGGGACCTGAACTTACGGCATCGGCGTTGGCTCGAACTCATCAAAGACTACGATTTGACTATCGAGTACATGCCAGGTAAGGGGAACGTTGTGGCAGACGCACTGAGTAGAATGTTTGTAGGGTGCTTGTCTATCAACCGCAACATACAACGACACTTGGCGGAGATGGGTATCGAACTCCGAATCCGTTACCGTGGAGCACAATTGGCCCAATTGTACCTTGAGTTGAGCCTACACAACAAAATAAAGACCACACAGGAGGATGACCCATTCCTGAAGAAGATGCGCGAGCTGATTTCGACGGGAAAGGCGACCGACTTTGTGGTGGACGAGGGCGGAATGACGCAGATGAAGGGAAGGATATGCGTGCCGGACCATGCTGAACTTAGAAAGGAGATTCTGACGGAGGCCCATTATGCGAAGTACTCGTTACACCCCGGGAGTACCAAAATGTATAAGAACCTGCGCACGACATTTTGGTGGCACGACATGAAGAAAGATGTGGCGACATTTGTGTCACATTGTATGGCCTGTCAACGGGTGAAGGCCGAGCATCAAAGACCAGGCGGGGAGCTACAGAACCTTGATATTCCAGTATAGAAGTGGAACGACATCTCTATAGATTTCATCATGGGCCTTCCGAAGACGTCGCGGGGGAGTGATACGATTTGGGTCATTGTCGATCATTTGACCAAATCTGCTCATTTCATCGCTATTAAAGCATCATGGAGCGTCGATCGGTTAGCTCAGATTTATCTCGACGAGATCGTCAGACTGCACGGGGTACCGGCCACGATCATTTCGGACAGAGACGGGCGATTCTTATCATATTTCTGGAAGAGTCTATAGGCGGTGCTGGGCACTAAGTTGAACCTTAGCTCCGCGTACCATCCGCAAACCGATGGCCAGACAGAAAGAGTGAATTAGATCCTGGAGGATATGCTACGTCTATGTGCGATAGATTTGAAGACTAGCTGGGATACGCACTTGCCGCTCGCGGAGTTCGCATACAACAACAGTTACTAATCGAGCATCCAAATGGCTCCCTACGAGGCGCTTTACGGGAGGAAGTGCCGATCTCCGATTTGCTGGGACAAAGTCGGGGAGCGACAGGTGCTCGGGCCACAACTAGTCGAACAAGCCGTCGAGAAGGTCCGCATGATTCGAGATAGGCTTCGCATTGCTCAGAGTCGACAAAAGAGTTATACAGATACTCGTCGACGACCGTTAGAGTTCTTGGTTGGGGATGATGTGTTTCTAAAGGTGACGCCGATGCGGGGCGTCATGGGATTCAGGGTAAAAGGCAAGCTGAGTCCGAGATTCGTAGGGCCCTTCGAGATCCTCGAAAGAGTGGCGACCGTTGCTTACCGGATCGCGCTACCTCCTGCCCTGGCCGAAGTGCACGACGTCTTCCATGTCTCCCAACTTCGAAAGTACGTGCATGACCCAAGTCATGTGGTTAGTTTCGATCAGTTGGAGCTACGCGCCGATCTATCAAACTCGGAGGAGCCCGTGCGAATTTTGGACCGTAAAGAAAAGATCCTGCAGAGCCGATCGATGTCCTTGGTTCACGTACTCTGGTGCAACCATTCCGTCGAGGAGTCGACGTAGGAGCTAGAGGCGGAGATGAGGGAGAAGTACCCTTCACTTTTCGCCGACGAAGGTCAGACCCTTGTTCTTAAGTTTCGGGACGAAACTTTTTTCTTAGTGGTATATTATGTAGTGCCCCGCTCCCGTTGGGGCGAAGCACTATGTAATAGGCTCGTTCCAAGTCAGACATGGTCGGGAACATAGATGGCTAGTCTGACTCGGCGACGAGTTTAGTATACAAAAACTATGGCATCAATAAAATCGATTTGGACGAGTGATATGAGTACCGTTCCAACTAATTGATCAACTACTGTTGGAATAAGTCCTAGATGCGGTAGGCGGCGTCTTGGCGAAGGAACTCTAAAGAGAGCGACGCAACCCGTCTGCCATTGGTTTTATTGGTTTTCTTGGCTTTCTGAACGATTTGTTGCGTGGATTTGATAGTGTGCTTTTGCGTCGATTTCTGAATGCGTCTTTGGGAATTTCGAAGGAAGGATTGAAGGAAAGGTTCTAATTCGATGCTCGTGCCATTGCAGGAGTTCGTGTAACTGACGCTTGACCGTCATGAAGCATTCTCCTACTCTCGGCACAATCTCCTTAGGTGGGTGGTTCTTCAGCCCCTTCTTTTCTACTCCTTCCCGCCAACTAAATTCTTAAAGTTCAACGTTCAAATTGATGATGCTAACGGGATGTATGCTTGCCACTAAGATCAAGAGCTCGGGTTAATATATCAACCTAGAAAAGTTAACTCTGAATCGATAAGTTTACACTAAGTAGATAAAAGATAAAGTTCTAAGAAAGAGATAGAATATATTTCTTGCATGCAAAACACAACTATGAAAACCTTGGTGGCGGTACATCATGCCTCGAAAAATTTGGTGCCTACGGGATACTAAATCAGAACGTACGGTTTCGGGGGAAAGGACCCTTGCGCCAGTAGGAATGATTATGTGATTTGATAATGGTTACGCTATGCAATTTACTTCATACATATTAAGCTGTTCATACATTCGCATGGTCAAGGTGAGCTTTCCTCGAGACGGTACCCGGGGCCCTGGGACCGAATCGGCCTAGGAAGAAATTATGGAAATCGTGCTTCGGCGTGAGGCATTACGAGACCTCCAGTTAGGCTCGCTACCTGGACTGGAGGGCGCATCGTAAGGCTACGTAATCGTCCTTCATGGTGTCGATATCACCAATGACCGCATATAGGATAGACTGCATGCTCACCTATTGTCTTGTGTAGGTGGTAAGTATCATGTATATTTTATGCTGGAAAGGAGCACGGCCGTGGTACGAATGCCTTTAAATTGGTTATGTTGTTATCGTTTAAAATGTGCCTTCGATATGAACTGCAACTCATATAGTTCTAAATAGAAAGATCACTTCGTATTCCTGAATCCTTAATAAGCAGTATCGGTTTAGACGAGTGGGTTCGTCCCATCCACTAGCAAGTGTGCTAACCCCCAACTCCCCAGGTAACGAGCGTGCTGCGGGAGCTCGAGACTAAGCTGGAGCTGAAGAACGGGAGACGGCACGAAGCTCTCCTATTTTGAAGTATTTTGATGCCCAATTCAGACCGAAGGCTTTTGTTTAAATGTATAAAGGGGCATGAATGTATGGAACACCGTAGATTATTTCAAGGCGAGCTTGTCGATAGTTTTCTTTTTGTGTTTGAAAGATGTAGCCACAATGGCATTTGTAATGTAAAAATGACCTTGCACATATTTTGCAAGTTTATGAATAAAAACCTAAGTTTCTTCCTATGCTATGTTTTTAACTCTCTGTACTGTTTAATTTCAACGCATCGAGTCAAAAAGGAATTTCCAATTACACATCCTTGCCTTGTGCAAGTCCATTCAGACTTGTACGGCATCACGTCCCGACCCGTGGGGATCGATTTATATCGAGTCAAGGCGATGGCGACCGATTCGGCGAGTCGGGGCATGACAGGAACCCCCAAACTTCTCTCCGCCTCCGCGAACAGCCTCCGCCACGCCAAGCCGTCGGCGTGGATCTCACCGCCGACTCCCGCTCCTCCCTCCTCCTGGAGCGCCTCCGCCAGCACAAACCCTACGCCGACTAAAACCCTCCTCGTCGCCGTACTTCTTCATCTCCCGGCGCAGCTCCTTGCCTCCGCCACTCCTTCCCTTTTCTCCGTCACCCGCCGCCGTCGCCCGCCTAACGCCCGCCGACGTCACCCACCGCGCCGCCTCGGAAAAACCCGACCGCCTCCCTCTGCTCACAATCCTTTTTTTTCCTTTCTTTCAAATGGGTTGCTGAGTCCAAGGAGAACCACATGGCTTTCCTTTTATTTGTATTTTACTGTTTTGTTAATTATTATAATTATTATAATTATTATTATTATTATTATTATTATTATTAGTTATTATTACTGTTATTATTATTATGATTTTATTATTATTATTATTATTATTATTATTATTATTATTATTATTATCATTATTATTATTAATATGCTGTTACTTATTATTAATATTATAATTATGGTATTATTTGAAAATATTTTATGTCCTATTATTATCGAATATATTATTAGTGTTAAGTATAATTTTCCTTATGAATTATATAAATATTTTTAAATATTGTTTTAACCCAAAAATATGATTCTATATTCCTATAGCCATGTGCATAGTTTTTGCCCTAAATCTCCTTTTCTAGATTTTACATTCTCTAAGAATATTTATCTAAGGTATTTCTAAATATCGTTTTGTAAAAAAAATAAATTTTACGAACTTAATGTCTTTAGCTAAAAAAAATTATTTTTACGATTTTCTTGACTCTTAAAGTATTTTTCATATGCTTTGTTCAACTTATAAAAGAAAAACATTTTTTTGTATTATAATTACTTTTCTAAATATCATATAGTTATTATTCAATTTCCTTTATTATTATTTTTCATCCGTGACCAATCCCAAATCTCCTATTCCCTCACCAATTCTAGACAACCCCTGTCAACCCTAACTAAATTGACCCTTCTGGACCTGATGGAACCGTCCGTGCCGACATCAGAGGTCACCTTGCATAGTTGTTGCACCGAAGTCGCAATTCGTACCACCTTGATCATTACAGCACACGAGGCATACTACCAGGCAAGACACCTTGCCATTTGCTGTTTACTTATTTAGCTCATATTTTGTGCATTATTCATTATTTTCTTTACGCAAAATAAACTGTGATACATGGCATAACCTGTTAGAACTTACTGTTCATTATAGTTCCTGCTATGTATTATTTTTCTTACACATTAAACCTAGATTTAAAGGACCACCTTGTGTGTTGCATTCATAGCCTTGACACGTTGTATCACGAAGTTGTGTGTCGCATATAGAACACGGACATGCGTGACTGGCGGGCCACCGGTGCATATAAGCCGTGCGATAGGAATAACCGCTAATAGAAATTGCATGCTAGTTTGACTTAGCGGTTATAGAGGTTTACTGTTGTCGATACAACATGGTAGGCATTGGGTGGGAAGAACAGCTCCTTAATGTATGGGTTATATATGCACTGTCCTGATTGCCGGTTATCTCCAGTGGGAGGTACGGTCCTGATTGCCGGTTATCTCCAGTGGAAGGTACGGTCCTGATAGCCGGTTATCTCCAGTGGGAGGTACGATCCTGATCCCTGATATTTCTGATCCGGCCCATGCGTCAAAGGTTTGTTCTTTATTTGCATATTCACTATAGTACGGTTAGGTACCCTATTGTATGTGTCCCTTAATTATTTGAGCAATATTTATTCAGTTTATATGGCATGATATTATGTGTCTTGTTACGTCTCTCTGAGGACCTGGTTACCTCTCCAGGTGTGTGCTATTGTCTTTCGTAGGTGTTCTAGCTCTAGCCGTTATCTCTTCGAGGATGATTGCACTTGGATCGTCTTCGCTTCGCTCGCCACTCATTTCATTTTCCATGTATTTTTCCTTATTTTGTTGGTAGTAGATTTGTCTCCGTCCAACATATTGTTCCAAATGACAATTTCATAGTTGATTATATGAGATCTTCTATTCATTTATTTTGTGTGGATGAGATTAGTTATGGTTCTACTGTATTTTATAGCTTATATATTTATACGAGGCTTCCATATATTGGAGTATACTTCGTATGAATACAGTTGGCATGTCTACGTTCCTAGTCCTACGTATTTTGGGACTGGGACGTTACATGTTTTTATGGTGGCCCATGCTGGTCAAGATAAATTGTTTGGTTACTTTACCGTACCAAGCAAGCCTGCGTATAGGATTAGAAGTTTTGGATCTCATCCACATACTTGACCTCTTTCCTTGATTTTATCTACCGTTTGACTCATCAATTGTATCTTGCTTGCTTCCTTCCATCCCTATTCTTATCTTCCCTTCGTGCTTGCTAGAGATTGACTCTACTAGTTAGTTGTCCCAAAACACCATTAGTTTAATTCTTTAAGTTGGGTAGAGTACCTTATGACCTAGCAACTCCTTTGACCTAGTGACCTATATTAGCAAGCTTATTTAGATCCTAGAATCTAGAGGACCTAAATCGTCTAGCCAACCAAGGACTTGGACAAGAAGACTATAGGACAACTGTATGACTTAGAATCATTATGTCTTCTTTTAATCTAAATATCTCGTACCTATGTTTTTACCACTTTGACTAATGTTGCAACTATAATCTAGTTTTGCAAACTCATCGATTTATCGAGTTTGTTTACGACTTATGCTATTGAGCGCGCTCACTAACATATTGTCTAATCAGAACCGGTGCATGATGGTCTGATCCACATAGTGCACTTTGGTTCGCCTTTGTCTATTATTCTACGTGGATGGAACATAATTAAACTTGTCCTCTAGAATTCCATCCACGAATGCCTTGCAAATTCCTTTGAAATTTTTACGGTCGTCCTTGAACCACGTATTCGTACTCGATGATATCGCCTTTTGAACTCCCTATTGCTTTCGCCTTCACCTATTTTAGAATGACGAAGGTGTTATACTAGAACTTCCTCTAACTGTCCAATCACCATGACCATTACCACATAATGTAACTATATCTTTGTCTTGAACTACTCGACCTTTCCCTCGACCCTAAATTTACCATCTTGACTTTCTAATCACTTGAATTTAAGAGTGATTACAATAGTCTCTTAATCATATCATCAACCTAGACTACGACTATATAAACTTCTTTAAAGGAACCCTTCTATCTACCGTTGTGCCTTCTTACCCCCCTATAAATTCTTAATTTCGAGGACGAAATTCTTTTAAGTTGGGTAGGATGTAAAACCCCTAAATTTCTACTATTTTATTTTATTTATTAAATTTGGTACTGATTTAAATTTTTGTATTGTACGTCGCGTAGTCGTATTGTACGTCGTGCACAAAATTTATTTTTGTAATTGCTCGACGAGTGCGAATATGTGCGAGCGTACATATGTTTGAAAAATGATTGTTTCTATTCTTATGGTTTCAAAATAATATACATAATAATTATTTTATTATCGCTCCACATTTTCCAAGTTTGAAAGCCTTTCATTTATACAACTATAATAATAAATAATTTTTTTTCTATAAAATGGTATATTTATGGACTTACATATATAATTAGTAATTATTTATTAGTTTATTTTTAAATAAAAATGTAATTTTCGTAATTATTATTAATAGTATTTTTGGTAAAATATATTTCGAAATCATGGTGGCAATTTAAATCTTGATTTGAAATTATGGATTTATTTAAATAGTTATTTGATTTATCTCATTGATTTTTTAAACTAAAAATTTAATTAGGTTTAAATTGGATGGAATTTGGATTTGGATTTAGATTTGGATTTGGATTTAAATGGATTTAAATTAAACTACGTATTATCTATTTTTGGGGTTTAAAATATTCCTAGTCCATATCTAAGTAGAAATTCCTACATCCTATAAATAGGCATGTACTCCTCCACATTATTCATCCACAAATTCCACAACAAAAATTTGTGTATCGTGTTTGTGCCCGTGTTTCCCCCACTCAATATTTTATTCCATTACATATACATTGCTCATCTCCTCCGTGTCGACAACCCGACACCACCAACCCAATCATATCCTAAACCCTAACTCTAGCCTTCTGTTGACAGCCCCATACCCGGCCACCTGTCCCTGACCTAGACAACACCCCTCGACCAAAGACGATCTCCGTCACCACCGCCTACCAAACCACCAGCACAACTCCACTTCTCGCCGCCATCTCCTCGACGAACCGCCAGCATGTCACCATCACCAAACCCCTCTCCCTGTCCTCCCCGTTGACTTCCTACACAACCCCGTCCCTTGCGACCACACCTACGGCCATCACCGTCACCACCCCAGCTCTCTACCAGCATCCCGACTACTACTGGCCGAGTTTTCGGCCAGCACCACCAACACAAAAAGAACCACCACCAGCACCAATGACCAAAAATAAAAACCAACCACACAAATTTAAAACCCTCACCTATTGTTGCCGTCGTGGCCGCACGCCACAGCGTCGTCCCGGTCCTCCGCCGCCATCGCCTCGGTCAGTCCCAAGCCACCGCATCCCAGTTTTCTAATACCACTGACATCGCCGTGTCCCCAAATCGGTTGAGCCGTCGTTGTTCGAAGACCACCACGTCACTCGACCTGTCTCCGTGTCGCCCGATCGCGAACGGACAGCCGCCGTCTGATCTCGTCGGAGATAGACATGGAGTGCCGCATCCGTCAGCGCCGGTGGACGGTGAGCCACGGCCGCCCGTGGCCAGCACCGCCGGATCGGAGCAGCGCTAACAGCGTTCGCTCAGCCACAGGCCCTCCAGAACCTCGCCCCCACCTCGCCGCGCTTTGCCGCACGTCCCTGTAGAAGCATGGAAAATATTGCTTTTAGTCCCACATCGGAAAGGAGAAAAAGAAAGGGCTCACTCCATTCTATAAATAGAGCCCCCTTTCCTCCTTTGAAAAGGGCACCAACTTCTCTTCCCTCCTTCCAAACTTGGACTCTTCCTATTACGCACCTTCGGGTGCTAAGTAGAAGAAGTCTAGGGCAGCGCGGGCTCATCGGGCTCAGTCAGCTGTCCCAACCTCTGACCATCAAGAGCGTCCCGCTAAGCGGGCCTCTGATGGAAAGTTGTACAGAGCCGTCCGTGTCCAGCCCCCGGCGGCAAACGGACAGAGTGGTTCTCAAGAGTCTCCCAACAAAGATCGAGGGCAAGTGTTTCTATTGGCCCCCACATCAGGGAGCAAACATGATACCTACGCACTCGTATGTTCAGGATACCCGGGCCCACAAAGCGAGTGCACGGGCTGATCGAGACATTCCTCATGCGAGTCATGAGACGTCCTTCATGCGGCTCGGACATGAGACATTCTTCATGCGGCTCGGTCATGAGACGTCCTTCATGCGGCTCGGTCATAAGACATTCCTCATGCGGCTCGGTCATGAGACATCCTTCATGCGGCTCGGTCATGAGACATTCCTTATGCGGCTCGGTCATGGGACGTCCTTCATGCGGCTCGGTCATGAGACATTCTTCATGCGGCACAGAACCCAGGAAGCTTCATGCGGCTCAAAATTAGACGAGCTTCATGCGGCTCAAGAGTATCATGCGGCTCAAATGTCACCAACATGGACATGCGGCTCAAACACATAGACAACTCGAGTAAACTCCATACGGCCCATAGAGAGAGGCCACGTGGCCTTCAAAGCAGTTGTGCCCAACGTACTGGATGTATTTAATGCTCTGACGGCTGACAGACCTGACAGATGACAACCCTGACATGAAGTGTCATAATGGTCCTGTCATAATGACAGACTCTTTGGGAATAGGAGAAAATCTCTGACACGATCCGAGATTGACACGTGGCCATTCCCATGCGGCTCCATTGAAGAACAGCTTCATGCGGCTGGCGAGAATCATCTTCCTACGGCTCACCAAGAAGCCATCCCATGCGGCTCACAAGTATTATACCTATACGGCACACCGAGAAACTACCCCATGCGGCTCGCAAGTACTATACCTATGCGGCTCACTGAGACGCTGTCTCATACGGTTCATAGATATCATGCGGTTCTGACAGGGTCCACCATTAAGACATATGGCAGAGATTCGATGGTCCCCACAACTTAGCAAGGATGATTATGGGATACAGATCAATCAGAGATTTACCAGATCCCAATGACCATATTTAACGTTATCCTCATAATTAATAAGATCAGGTCATATCATTCATGATCAAGCCAATAGGACACGTTGTAAGAGATCCAAGCTTGACATAACCAATCATGAAGATTTAAAGCAATCAGCATTAATCATTCGCAAGATTCAGTTCTATCCCCATTTATGGCCCAGATCCTTCACGATTAAAACGAACGGTCCAGATTGATTAAGCATCAGACTGCCGTCACTTTGAGAATGGGTAATCATCCAAACCCTAATGATGCTCCCCACTATTATAAATAGCAGGGTGCCATTCCCTTGTAAAATAGACAAGGAGAGAAAAACGCTATCAGAGAAAAAAATACACAGAGAAAGAGAGAAGCCAGAAGAGCAATACGAGGAGAGCAAGAAGAGCATTTCTTCGTCAATGCCAACCATCTCGTCACAGGAGCCAAGGCTGCATACCGATCGTCCAAGGAGTAAGGCAGGACTACCGTCGCCTTCCCGAGCCTCTATCGTCACCCCCCAGAATCTAAAATAAACAATTGTACTTAGACTGCTGTACCTAGGTTTTCGTCCCTAGGCTTTCTTTGTACAAGCGAGTTTGTATTGTGAGTCTAAGTTCAGTCCTCCCATAAAAATGTTCTGAACTTTTACGATCAATGGCAAACACGATGGCAACTCTGCTGGGGATAATTCAAAACTGCAAGGGAAGCAGCAATACCAGCTAGGGCATCGGCTTCGATATTTCAGAGTCTGGGAACGTATTCGATGAAGAACCCCTCGAACGATGAGATGATGTCAATCGCTATTTGGTGATAGGGGATCATGTCTTCGTGGCGGACCTCATATGAGCCCCGGATCTGATTGACGATTAACTGAGAATCGCCGTATGCTTCAAGATATCCTACCTCCAGCTCTCTTGCAAGTTGGAGGCCAATGACCAAAGCGTCGTACTCGGCCACATTGTTAGAGTAGGGCTCTGTGAGAGAGTAAGTGCGATTAATCACCAATCCGGAGGGAGAGATCAGCACTACCCCGACTCCGACGACTATATTGCCTTTAGGTCCGGTCCTTGAAGCACCGTCGAAGAACATTCGCCATATATTATCGTGAGAGGTTGCATGCGAGTCGGCGACCTCATCTGGGATCTCTTCATATATCCTGGAGGACTCTGAGCCTGGGTGGGCTGCTAAGAAGTCTACCAGGGCTTGACCTTTGACTGCCTTTTGGGGGACGAAGATCATATGGTAAGGAGACAGCAGTATTGCCCATGTAGCGAGGCGAGAGCTGAGTGCCCCTGGTTTAGTCATGAGGACCCTGAGAGGGTTGACTCGTGAGATCACATGTATCGTTTGTCCGATGACATAGTATCACATTTTCTGAATGGCGAACACCAGGGCGAGGCATTCCTTCTCCACAGCGGTGTATCGGTGCTCTGGCCCAATCATCATTCGACTGAGGTAATATATGGCCTGTTCATGACCTGCGTCATTGTTCTGTGCCAGTAGAGCCCCAAGGGAGTGTTCTATTGCTCGTACATAGAGCAGGAATGGTTTTCCAGGAACCGGGGTCACCAAAACTGGAGGATTTGACAAATATTCTTTGATGCTGTCGAAAGCACGCTGACATTCCTCGTCCCATACGAATGAGACTCCTTTCTTCATGAGGTGCGTGAACGGTCGGCATCGCCCGGAGAGGTTGGAAATAAACCTCCTGATGTAGGCTAGCCTCCCTTGGAGGCCTCTGAGTTCGCGGAGATTTCTCGGGGGACCCATCTCTATGATTGCTTTTGTCTTCTCAGGGTCTACATGGATACCCTTTGCAGTGATGATGAAGCCTAAGAACTTCCTGCTGGATACGCCTAGAAAGGACTTCGTAGGGTTCATTTTCAAATTGTGCGCTCGCATTAGGTCGAATACCGTCCTTAGATCCTGCAGATGGTCTCCTTTGCAGCGGCTCTTAACGGCTATATCGTCAATGTAGCACTCCACTGTCTTGCATAAGTGGTCTCTGAAGATGATGCTCATGGCTCTTTGATAGGTGGTACCGGCATTCTTCAAACCGAAAGACATGACTGTGTAGCAGTACGTACCAATTGGCGTTCGGAATGATGTATGCTTTTCGTCATCATGAGACATTTTGATTTGGTTGTACCCCAAAAAGACATCCATGAATGACATACGTTCGAAGCCGCAGGTATTGTCGATCATGATGTCTGTGATAGGAAGAGGGAATTCATCTTTGGGGCACGCCTCGTTCAGATTGCGGAAGTCGATGCAGATTCGAATCTTCCCATTCTTCTTGAGGACGGGTACTATGTTGGCAACCCAGTCTTGATGTTGCTCCTCACAAATGAAGCCGCTGGCTATCAGTTTGTTGACTTCGGCTTCGATTGCATCCATAATGCCTGGGCGGAAGCGTCGTTGTTGTTGTTTGACTGGCTTTGCCTCTGGCAGAATATTGAGTTTGTGAAGAGCAATGTCGAGATTTAACCCTGGCATGTCTTCATAGCTCCAGGCGAACACATCAATGTATTCTCTGACAAGCTCTAGCAGCGACTCCCGTTCTTCGTTTGCTAGGCTTTTACTGACGAAGATTGGTTTTGGAGAAGATTCGCTGCCGGGGTCAACTTGTATAACCTCATCATCAGTAGGAGGTTCTCTTAGTTCGAACCGCTTTTCCCATTGTGCGTCCAATTGCTGGGCCTACGGCTCTAGCTCGAGGATTTCGGGGATGTCTTCGTCTTCTTCGTAAGCGTTGGCGAATGCCATATTGACTGTCATGACTCGTCTGAACACATCTCCGATGCTGGTATCCGAGTCCGAAGTTGGTGACCCGGTTGAATGTGACTGTCAGTCGCATTCTTTATCTGAACTCTCAGGGGTTGTAGTAGGCGTTACATACCCCAACCCGCATCGAGTTTTGCTATAGTAGTCTCGTGGTTTGCCTGCCGGGACTGGCAGCTTCAAAGGTAATCGTCGCCCAGTGCCGTAGTTCAAACCTGGCGTTGTCTCCCGATCATACCCATGTTTTTGTATGAGATATTTGGATTGGGGGCTATAGAGATACAGAGGCAGTCTCCCGACATCTGACCCGAGGTCGGCTTTTTCTATGGTGAGGGGATGCGGGTTGTTCGTCCGGCCGAAGATGATTGGATGGTCTCCTCCCTCGAATATTCGGTAAGCGTCTTCTACTGGAGTAAGCTGGATCGTGGTATACACATTTGTCACCTGTGTGTGTAGGTGAGTGCCTATACCGTGTTCCATAGCATACATTGTACATAGTTTATTAAGCTCGGTGTAGTTCAAAGATAACCCTTTATTGAGGAAGTAAGGTATCTTTTCTAGGGGGATTACATCATCTGCGGAGGGAACATCAGTGTGGGCGGCCATATACTTGGCTAACTCTGGTTTCTTTTCGGCTACCCCCTGTGTGAATGAAGACTGAGAAGACGTCCTGGAAAGCTTGATTGTCAGTGGTTCAGTTGATGGAGCAGAGCGTGGAGTCGTTGGCAGACTAGCGACCCCCAGTTTGGCACTTGGTGTGGAGCGAGGAGTGGTCGGTTCGCTAGAAGCGTCAGACTTTGCATCGGGGTGACGACCCTTCTTGGGAAGGCGTATCGTCAGTGGCCTATCGGAGGGATTTAGCTTCTCCGTTTGGGGTTGATCGACTCTTGGCAGTCTGATTGTCAATGTCCCCGTTATGGGTCTCGGCACTTGGCCTGACCTTGGCAGCCGGATTATTATCTGCTCCTTCTACGCCGAGAGGCTGATCGCGTCCTTCCACAGAGTGGCAGTAAGGGGCGCGAACTTGCCTGTCTTGCGAGCTTGAAGGGGAATCGTTAGAGGTCCTTCTGATCCCGTGGCCGTTTTGGTACCAGCTTGTTTATTTCCTTCATCAAGGTACCTCTTCGACTTTTCGTATAGGCAGGAGTCTGAGTAGTAAGATTAAACCCCTTTAAAGGGATCGATATCAGCAAATTCTGTCCTCACGAAGCCGTATTTGTCGACATATTTGAAGCACTGGTGTAGCGTGGAAGGTACGATCATGTAGTCGTGTATCCATGGGCGCCCCAAGAGGATGTTGTAAGAAGTGTCTGTATCTATGACGTAGCAGGTGACTTCGGATTGGAGATCGCCGATCTGACATTTCAGACGAATTTTCCCAATAGGGTAACTCCTGCCCGAATTGAAACCGCTGATGGCGGTGCTTGTAGGCGTCAGGCGATGCATTAGGATGCGGAGATGATATAGCAGACCCTTAGGGATGATGCTTATGGAAGAGCCAGGATCTATGTGCATCCGATCCACCTTCACGTCGCCGATGTATCCCGTGTAGTACAGCGGGCGATCGTGTAGGTTGGTTTTGATGAGCATGTCTTGCGGAGTGAAGACGATGTTGGGTATTGCTCTCGTGCAGGCACTGTCTTGGAGATCCATGGGTGAGCCCTTCCCGGTGAGGTTGGATTGAGCCAGATAGACATCGACATTTTGGAGTGCTTCGCTTAATACAATACGAACGTCCTTGGAGAGCCTTAGGAGTTCGTACAGTGACAACTTGGCCGGTGTGTTAGCCAATTGTGCTAAGATGTCAAAGTTGTAGGGCCTCTCTAGCCCTTGGGCTGCCTCTTTTCGGAGGGATTTATCGAAGCGAGTCTCCCTCGGCCTAGGCTTGTCGGTCGTCGAAGGCTGAGCCGGTCCTGGAGCATCAGTTGTAGTGGGTTGATAATTTTTAGCTGGATTGTCAACCACGGGTTGGGATTGCGCTCCGGACCGTGTGACGACGGCTGTAGCTTCCTCGTTGTCTGCCAAAATTGTGTGGCAGGTCCTGACTTTTCTACTTTTCTTTTTGTCGGTGGTAGATGGTGTGGGCCGAGTCACTTCTGACACCAAGTCTGGATGGATCCACATGACCTCCCTTCGTGATGTGGTGAGGGGTACTAGACCGGCAGCCTGATCTCGGGGAGGTGGAAGATTGGTAATTTCTATTGTCGCCTGAGGGACGGGGATCACCCCGTCTTGAGTCTCCGTCGGAGGGAAGCTGTCGAATTGTACGGATACCATATTGGCCGCCACGGTTACCTCTTCGAAATCGATGGCCAGAGCTTTCGAATCGATGAGGTTCTGGATGTATCATTTCAGCTGGTAGCAATCGTGTGTAGCAAGATGAACATAGCGATGATAATGGCAGTACTTTGGATTCTCCATCTCTGCCGGCCGTGGTTCCCGTCTTGGTGGAGGAAGCTGAATCCTGTCCCCTTGTATGAGCATGTCTAAGATGGGCTTGACGTGACTGTCTTTGAAGGAGCAATCGATTTGCGGCCATTGTTTGTCTGCTAGCTTCGGCTCAGATTTTTGTGCAGTATCGGCCACCATAGCCTGTTTTTCCTTGTTGTCCCGATTGTTAGAGGGGCTACCCCCATTATCGTTGTTGGGACGCTTTGCCCTTGTTTTCTCCTTCCGAGATATGCAATCCCAGTTGGCGAGCCTTCTTCAGTCGTTCTTTGGCACTTGTGGCGCTGATGATGAACGTCTTCCAATCTTTGAATTGACTTTCGCCCATCCAGAGACTGATCGTTGGAAGCAGTCTCTTTTGGCAAATTTCAATCAAAGAGGAATCTGGATTTCCGGAGGGCAGCTTCATAGCGGTTTGGCAGAACCGCTCAATATAGTTTCTTGTTAATTCCTTGTCCCCTTGGACGACGTCCATGAGAGTGGACATGGTGACGTCCTGTCCTACTTCGTAGAATCTCTCCAAGAACAGGTACTTGAAGCCGGCGAAGGAGTGGATGCAGTTGTCTGGCAGATTGCGATACCAATCGAAGGCGACTCCTTCCAATGCCCCAATGAATAATCGGGTGAGGATAGCATCATCATGGGGCAGATGGTCGGTGGTGACCTCGAAGTAAGTGATATACCGACTTGCTGAAGTCTTGCCATCATACGGGTTGATATTGAACGACTTATATTTTGGTAGGAATGGAACATCCCTCCATTCGGCAGGGTATGGTTGTCGCATTTTGAGGTCTTGAGCATTTTCTCGGGCATGGAACATGGCTCGGAGCTCCTGGACCTCTCTTTTTACATCTCGAGCCTCATCTGTCGCGGTAGGGGCTGTTATTTTGGAAGGATTATTGCCCGGGTTTGGTGCCGCTGAGTTCGAGTTCGCATTGGCCGCGGGACCCGTGCTCGTTTGGCCAGGCATTCCTCCTTACAGAGTTGGAAGAGAGGCTTTAATTTCATCTACAGACTTGACCAAGGCCTGCAGTATAGCCTCCAAAGTGTCGATGCGTTGGCGATCGCTGGAACCACCTTGGTTGCTGTCCGTCATGAATACCGTCCTTACATGAGGAGTGATTGAAGGAACGGTGGAGGATGTGCCTTCCGAGTCGTACCCATGCACCGAGAAGTCATCGGGGTATGTGGGAATGTTCTCTTCGGGTTCGGACTCGAAAGGAACAGTACCCCCAGCTTCGGAGCTTGCTTCATCTTGAGAGTCACGGATGTCCTCGGGGATATCAGCGTCTGTTGCACCTAATGGGAGGGTTGTTTCCCCGGGCTCGTCTCCTTGAAACATCAAATTATTGTGGACG
Source organism: Iris pallida (assembly GCA_029216955.1). Classification (NCBI taxonomy): domain Eukaryota; kingdom Viridiplantae; phylum Streptophyta; class Magnoliopsida; order Asparagales; family Iridaceae; genus Iris; species Iris pallida. The sequence goes on from JANAVB010005796.1 coordinate 23,543,190, forward strand.
TTCGGAGGAGTACTACCCCCAGCTCCTACGACCCCCGGGGACGTGGACGATGAATCTCCTGTTGCAGCAGATTTTGTCTTCGAACGGGTGTGTTGGTATACTCCGGTGGAGGGCAACCGTTTAGCCGACAATTTCTTAGCTGTAGTGGTTGATATTTTTGGGCTGGAGATACTTGTCTTCTTCCCTCTCCCCTCGGCGGGGACTTTCTGAGTGGAATTGTTGGAGGCAACAGGAGGTGCCTCGTCCTCCGAGCTTGGATGTTGTAGTCTTTGGAAGACGGACGGCCGGTCTTTCGTCACTGTCGCATTGTTGCAACAGCAGTTGACGATGATTTGGGTGCAGTGGCATCCGTGTGAGGATTCTTTGCACACTGAGGCCCCTTTTCTTTCTTTGTATTTGTGGAGGATAACCTCACGCAGGTTAGAGGAACCACTATGTTCGTTCGCCGTCGGGGGCTGGACTCGAGCGGTTCTGTACAACTTCCCATCAGAGGCCCACGTGATAACCAGCGGGACGCCCCGATAGTCAGAGGTTGGGGTAGCTGACTGGGCTTGGTGAGCCCGCGCTGCCCTAGACTTCCTCCTTTTAGCACTTGCGGGTGCGTAATAGGAGGAGTCCAAGTTAAATACCACAGAGTCTGGCTTATCGTCTAGAGAACCATCAGAGTCAGGATCGCATGAGAGACGGTTGAAGACTGATTGAGAGAAGCGTGGAACGGACGCTATGCGGCTAGCTTTGGGTACCGTACAGGCTGTCTACATGCGGTTATCTTCTGCTGTGGGATGAGTTGTTCTTATGCGGCTAGGAGTCACGACCGTACAGGCTGGCCGCATGCGGTTGGCAATAGTGGTCGCATGCGGTTTCATCTATGTGGTTGGCAACTGTAGCCGTATAAGCTATACGGCCGACAGATTTGGCCGCATGAGTTTTCTCCATGCGGTTGGCGGGTGTAGCCGCATGAGCTTTATCCCTGCGGCTAATACCCTTATGCGGCTCGGATCTCATAGAGTTCCTCTTTGCCCCTGCAAGTCCAGCATCATAGAATTTTCTTCTGCCGGACTTGGGGACAGCAGAGTTGTCAATGGTCTGAAGTGGGGCCGCAGGAGAGTCCTTCTCGCCGTCTTGAACAACAGAGGATATCCCATTGAGGGCTTGGGGAGGAGCAAATGATTTTGGCCTCCACTCTTTGCGAGCCTTCGTCGTGCGGGTGCGCTTCTGGACCGGGCTAGCGCTTCCTTCGGAGAGCATCTCTTCAAACGCCTGTTGGTTGAAGCGGACGACCATCTTTTGTTACGTGGAGCCAAGTTTGGCTGCATCCGACTGCGTCACCAACACCTCAGCCGTGGAGAAGTTTGTCCCCAACAGAGTCGCCATCGTATTTGCCATTGATCGTAAAAGTACAGAACAGTTTTATGGGAGGACTGAACTTAGACTCACAATACAAACTCGCTTGTACAAAGAAAGCCTAGGGACGAAAACCTAGGTACAGCAGTCTAAGTACAATTGTTTATTTTAGATTCTGGAGGGTGATGATAGAGGCTCGGGAAGGCGACGGCAGCCCTGCCTTACTCCTTGGACGATCGGAATGCAGCCTTGGCTCCTGTGATGAGATGGTTGGCGTTGATGAAGAAATGCTCTTCTTGCTCTCCTCGTATTGCTCTTCTGGCTTCTCTCTTTCTCTGTGTATTTTTTTCTCTGATAGCATTTTTCTCTCCTTGTATATATCGCAAGGGAATGGCACCCTGCTATTTATAATAGTGGGGAGCATCATTAGGGTTTGGATGATTACCCATTCTCAAAGTGGCGGCTGCCTGATGCTTAATCAATCTGGACCATTCGTGTTAATCGTGAAGGATCGGGGCCATAAATGGGGATAGCACTGAATCCTGCGAATGATTAATGCTTATTGCTTTAAATCTTCATGATTGGTTGTGTCAAGCTTGGATCTCTCTCCATGTGTCCCATTGGCTTGATCATGAATGATATGACCTTATCTCATTAATTATGAGGATAATGTTAAATATGGTCATTGGGATCTGGTAAATCTCTGATTGATTTGCATCTCATAATCATCCTTGCTACCAGCTGTCAAGTCGTGGGGGCAATTGAATCTCTGCCACGTGTCTTAATGATGGACTCTGCCAGAGCCGCATGATATCCATGAACCGCATGAGACAGCGTCTCAGTGAACCGCATAGGTATATTATTTGCGAGCCGCATGGGATGGTTTCTCGGTGGGCCGTATAAGTGTAGTACTCGTGAGCTGCATGGGATGGCTTCTTGGTGAGCCACAGGAAGACGATTCTTGCCAGCCGCATGAAGCTGTTCTTCACTGGAGCCGCATGGGGGTAACCACGTATTAATCTCGGATCGTGTCAGAGATTTTCTCCTATTCCCAAAGAGTCTGTCATTATGACAGTGCCATTATGGCACTTCATGTCAGAGCTGTCATCTGTCAGGTCTGTCAGCCGTCTGAGCATTAAATGCGTCCAGTACGTTGGGCACAGCTGCTTTGAAGGCTACGTGGCCTCTCTCTATGGGCCGCATGGAGTTTACTCGAGTTGCCTATGTGTTTGAGCCGCATGTCCATATTGGTGACTTTTGAGCCGCATGATACTCTTGAGACGCATGAAGCTCGTCTGATTTTGAGCCGCATAAAGCTTCCTGAGTTCTGTGCCGCATGAAGAATGTCTCATGACCGAGCCGCATGAAGGACGTCCCATGACCGAGCCGCATGAGGAATGTCTCATGACCGAGCCGCATGAAGGACGTCTCATGACCGAGCCGCATGAGGAATGTCTCATGACCGAGCCGCATGAAGGACGTCTCATGACCGAGCCGCATGAGGAATGTCTCATGACCGAGCCGCATGAAGGACGTCTCATGACTCATATGAGGAATGTCTCGATCAACCCGTGCACTTGCTTTGTGGGCCCGGGTATCCCGAACACACGAGTGCGTAGGTATCATGTTTTCTCCCTGATGTGGGGGCCAATAGAAATACTTGCCCTCGATCTTTGTTAGGAGACTCTTGAGAACAACTCTGTCCGTTTGTCGCCGGGGGCTGGACACGGGCGGCTCTGTACAACTTTCCATCAGAGGCCCGCTTAGGGGGACGCTCTTGATGGTCAGAGGTTGGGACAGCTGACCGAGCCCGATGAGCCCGCGCTGCCCTAGACTTCTTCTACTTAGCACCCGAAGGTGCGTAATAGGAAGAGTCCAAGTTTGGAAGGAGGGAAGAGAAGTTGGTGCCCTTTTCAAAGGAGGAAAGGGGGCTCAATTTATAGAATGGAGTGAGCCCTTTCTTCTTCTCCTTTTCGATGTGGGACTAAAAGCAATATTTTCCATGCTTCTACAGTCTACCCGACCGAAACCCCGCCTGCGACCACCGAACGCAGCCCCGCGTGCGCCCCGCCGCATAACTCGAACCCCGAGTTCTTCTCCTCCGCCTGAGCTCCTCCATCTCCGCCCACGACCCAGCTCCGCCGGCCTCTCCCCGTTCCTCCGCCTCCTCCGCCTAACTCTCCGCCCGTCGCCGTCGACCGTGGCCGGAACCCCAAAACTTCCCTCCGCCTCCGCGAACAGCCTTCACCGCGCCAAGCCGTCGACGTGGACCACACCGCAGACTCCCGCTCCTCCCTCCTCCTGGAGTGCCTCCGCCGGCGCAAACCCTACGCCGACTAAAACCCTCCTCGTCGCCGTACTTCTTCCTCTCCCGGCGCAGCTCCTTGCCTCCGTCGCTCCTTCCCTTTTCTTTGTCACCCGCCGTCGTCGCCCGCCTAATGCCCGCCGATGTCACCCACCGCGCCGCCTCGAAAAAACTCGACCGCCTCCCTCTGCTCACAATCCTTTTTTTTCCTTTCTTTCAAATGGGTTGCTGAGTCCGAGGAGAACCACATGGCTTTCCTTTTATTTGTATTTTACTGTTTTGTTAATTATTATAATTAGTATTATTATTATTATTATTATTATTATTATTATTATTATTATTATTAGTTATTATTACTGTTATTATTATTATGATTTTATTATTATTATTATTATTATTATTATTATTATTATTATTATTATTATCATTATTATTATTAATATTCTGTTACTTATTATTAACATTATAATTATGGTATTATTTGTAAATATTTTATGTCCTATTATTATCGAATATATTATTAGTGTTAAGTATAATTTTCCTTATGAATTATTTAAATATTTTTAAATATTGTTTTAACCCAAAAATATGATTCTATATTCCTATAGCCATGTGCATAGTTTTTGCCCCAAATCTCCTTTTCTAGATTTTACATTCTCTAAGAATATTTATCTAAGGTATTTCTAAATATTGTTTTGTAAAAAAAATAAATTTTACGAACTTAATGTCTTTAGCTAAAAAAATGATTTTTACGATTTTCTTGACTCTTAAAGTATTTTTCATATGATTTTTTCAACTTATAAAAGAAAACCATTTTTTTTGTATTATAATTACTTTTCTAAAAATCATATAGTTATTATTCAATTTCCTTTATTATTATTTTCCATCCGTGACCAATCCCAAATCCCCTATTCCTTCACCAATTCTAAACAACCCCTGTCAACCCTAACTAAATTGACCCTTCTGGACCCGATGGAACCGGCCGTGCCGACATCAGAGGTCACCTTGCATAGTTGTTGCACCGAAGTCGCAATTCATGCCAACTTGATCATTGCAGCACACGAGACGTACTACCAGGCAAGACACCTTGCCATTTGCTGTTTACTTATTTAGCTCATATTTCATGCATTATTCATTATTTTTTTATGCAAAATAAACTGTGATACATGGCATAACCTGTTAGAACTTACTGTTCATTATAGTTCCTGCTATGTATTATTTTTCTTACACATTAAACCTAGATTTAAGGGACCACCTTGTGTGTTGCATTCATGACACGTTGTATCACGAAGTTGTGTGTCGCATGTAGAACACGGACATGCATGACTGGCTGGCCACCGGTACGTATAAGCCGTGCGATAGGAATAACCGCTAATAGAAATTGCATGCTAGTTTGACTTAGCGGTTATAAAGGTTTACTGTTATGGATACAACATGGTAGGCATTGGGTGGAAAGAACAGCTCCTTAATGTATGGGTCATATATGCACTGTCCTGATTGCCGGTTACCTCCAGTGGGAGGTACGGTCCTGATTGCCGGTTATCTCCAGTGGGAGGTACGGTCCTGATAGCCGGTTATCTCCAGTGGGAGGTACGGTCCCGATCCCTGATATTCCTGATCCGGCCCATGCGTCAAAGGTTTGTTCTTTATTTGCATATTCACTATAGTACGGTTAGGTACCCTATTGTATGTGTCCCTTAATTATTTGAGCAATATTTATTCAGTTTATATGGCATGATATTATGTGTCTTGTTACGTCCTACTGAGGACCTGGTTATCTCTCCAGGTGTGTGCTATTGTCTTTCGCAGGTGTTCTAGCTCTAGCCGTTATCTCTTCGAGGATGATTGCACTTGGATCGTCTTTGCTTCGCTCGCCACACATTTTATTTTCCATGTATTTTTCCTTATTTTGTTGGTAGTGGATTTGTCTCCGCCCAACATATTGTTCCAAATGACAATTTTATAGTTGATTATATAAGATCTTCTATTCATTTATTTTGTGTGGATGAGATTAGTTATGGTTCTACTGCATTTTACAGCTTATGTATTTATACGAGGCTTCCATATATTGGAGTATACTTCGTATGAATACAGCTTGTATGTCTACGTTTCTAGTCCTACGTATTTTAGGACTGGGGCGTTACATCGGCTGTATCAACAACCATCTCTGGCCCAGTAAAGCTCGCTCACCAACATCATCCCAAGATAAGGGTGTATGACACCTACGCCCGTACAGAGCCTCAAACGGTGACATCTCAATGCTGGCCTGGAAACTATTGTTGTAAGCAAACTCCACCAAATGAAGATAATCCTCCTAGGAACCTCCAAAGTCCAGGACGCACGTCCGTAGCATATTCTCAAGTGTCTGAATAGTCCGCTCCGACTATCCGTCCGTTTGGGGGTGGTATGCAGTACTAAACTTGAGGTGAGTGCCCAAACTGGTCTGCAGACTCCTCCAAAAATGGAAAGTAAAGCGACTATCCCGATCTAAGACGATGCTGACCAGAACCCCATGAATCCTGACTATCTGCCGCATATGCATCTCTGCCAGCCTCTCTGTAGACGTACCCACCTTGAATGGCAAGAAGTGGGCCGATTTGGTCAACCTGTCAACGATGACCCAAATCGCGTCTTTTCTTCCTGGTGTACGCGGTAATCCTGATACGAAGTCCATAGTGATATGCTCCCATTTCCACTCGAGAATGGACAGCGGCTGCAACTATCTACCGGGCCTCTATCTCTCTGCCTTGACCTGCTGACAGACCAAGCACCTAGCCACGAAGCGAGCCACCTCCCGCTTCATCCCGAACCACCAAACATGCTCCCTCAGATCTCGGTACATCTTGTTGGCACCCGGGTGTATAGAGTACTGAGATCTGTGGGCCTCCTGCATAACCTGCTCCCTGAGATCTCTGCTGGGCATACATAATCTGGAACCGTGCCTCAAGGCACCATCCTCTACAAGAGAAAACTTGCCCTCTAGCAATTCTGCTCGAACCTGCTCTCGGAGACACCGCAGAGCAACGTCCTCAAACTGTGCCGACTTGATCCTCTCTACCAAGTCTGACTGAATCTGTATGCCCCACATCTGCATCTGCACTCCGGGCACGATCACCTCAATCCCAAGACCCTCTAAGTCTGCAAGCAAATGTCGATCCATGGTCAAACACATGGTTGTCGGATACCTACTCAAGGCATCGGCAACCACGTTGGCCTTTCCTGGGTGATACTGAAGTAGGATGTCAAAGTCCTTCATCAACTCTAGCCATCTGCGCTGCCTCATGTTCAACTCCTTCTGAGTGAACACATACTTTAAGCTCTTGTGATCTGTAAAAATCCCCACCCTTTCACCATACAGATAATGCTTCCACAGCTTCAGAGCAAATATCACTGCTGCCAGCTCCAGGTCGTGGGTAGGGTAGTTCTTCTCATGGGGACACAATTGCCTGGAAGCATAGGCAATCACCTTCCCATGCTGCTGCAAGACGCAACCCAGCCCTTTCCTGAAGCATCACTATAAATAGTGAAACCACCTGATCCTGAAGGCAATGTCAGAATCAGAGCTGTTGTAAGCCGCTTCTTCAACTCATCAAAAGCTGTCTGACACTCCTCTGACCAAACATACTCAACATCCTTTCGGGTCAACCGAGTCAACGGTTCTGCAACACGGGAGAAATCCTGCACAAATCTTCGATAATATCTTGTCGGCCCCAGAAAACTCCTGATCTCTGCAACAGAAGTCGGCGCTGCCCATGCCTCAACTGCTACAATCTTCTTGGGGTCAACTGAGATACCATCTCCAGTCACCACATGCCCCAAGAAATCCATCCGGTCTAAGAAGAACTGACACTTGGAGAGCTTCCCGTAAAGCTACTCCTTCCTGAGAATCTCCAGCACTATCCTCAAATGCTTCTCGTGTTCCTCCTCATTCTTTGTAATGCCTGTGGTTTGTATTACGTATTTAGAATACGTATACGTATTTTATCTTATATTGCTTAATTCCTGGCTTAGCTTTTCCTTCTTGGCTCGGTTTATTCTTGGCCCGGGGTTGGCTTGGTTCGGTTGGGATTGTTTTTGGTTCATCATGAACCATGGATGAACCCCCTACCTACCACCACCTTTGGTATTTACCATTCTTCTTTCTCTCTCTTCATTACTCTTCTTCTTCTTCCATTAATTCTTTACCTACCAGAGAGAGGAAGAGAGAGGTCTAGGCAAGTGCAACTTGCTTCATGGAGGAATTCCAATTTTATTGCTCCATTCTCTTCTTTACAGCATTTTAACTTACTTTAGAACTTGGCATTTTCACTTTCCATGTCTAGATTCTTGTAGATCTACAATTGTATTTTTTTCGAATTTCTTGGGTTTTGATCTACTTAATCTTATTATTTCCAAGTTTTGATAGTTCCATGTTGAAGAGAATTTTGTTCTACCCCATTTTGACCTATGAAAGTTCGGATTTGGGCTCCGGATGATAGAGTTATGCAACTTGGAAGCCATGGCTTATGTTGTACTTCTTCTCGGAAATTTAGAGAAGAAGCACAGTCCCGAACCGCATAGTAGCACTTGACCGCATGAACATTCATGCGGCAAGTCAGTTCCAACCGCATGCACTATTGTCTTGACTTGACCGCATGACAAGTTCATGCGGCAAGTATTCCTTCTAACCGCATGAAGTCCTTCTTACTTAACCGCATGACTGAGGCCCAGTCCTTCCTGGCCACATGGATTCCAGCAACCCTGAGCCGCATGAACTCAACACTCGCGAGCCGCATAGACCGCAGTCTCCCAGCCGCATGGGTTTGCTTCCCTTGACCGCATAGTCATTGCTCTCCGCAGCCGCATGGGTTGCTCCTCCCCGGCCGCATGTACCTGATTGGTCAGCCAGCCGCATGGACCCGTCCCCCGCCAGCCGCATGAGTTCCCTATCCTCCTGACCGCATATGTCTTGCCTTTCTCAGCCGCATGACTGACTGGATCTCTGAGCCACATATGACCGATACCCCTTTGACCGCATAAGCCTCTCCCTTTTAGCCGCATGCGCCTGACCCTATTCAGCCGCATGGGTTGTTCTCTTCCAGCCGCATGAGATCCTTCCTGGCCGCATATGCCTTAGCCGCATAGCTCTCCTATATCCCTGTATATTGATATTTTATTAGATATTTTATGCCTATTTTATATCCTTACGCCTTTTGTCATGAATTTGATAATCACGAATTTACTAGATATGGTTGGAAGTGATAATGAGCATGACATGACAGTGACCCGTAGCGGTGCACTCCTGACATGACTAACCTGACATGATAGTGGCCTGTCGTGGCGCACTCCTAACAAGTACACCTGATATGATATATCTTGAACAGCTGTTACGACGGCTACTTGACATGACATGACCTGTATAAATAACATGGACACCGTGGGCGATTATGCTTGTACAAATAAACCAGTCCTGTCTTGCATCATGTCTAGGATGGGACTCCAGAGTACCACGGTCAGGAGTACCTACTAAAATGGACTAAGGTTAATAACTAGAATTACACAGTAGTCATGAAGAGATTTCCCAGCTACAGGCAATCCCGTTACCTGGGCGCGCCTTGGGATCTGTAGCCTGCCGTCGAGTAGGGCACATTTCTAGCACACTATCATGTGTTGCACCCTTCAAGCTACCTAAGGGTACATGCGTTTCCTGGACGATGTACCCACCTGAATTCAACCCTAATCTTTCAACCCGGGTAACCTGGATGGTCTGCAGGGCTTGTGGCTGTGGAATAATCTCACTGCATCTTGTTAGTAATTAGGCTTGTGACAACCCTAGTTAGTTAAAGTATCAAGCTGTAATTCTTGCTTGGCCGTGAAATGATTAGATGGAGTCTAAACTTGTCTAGCCTTGCCCTGATCCTGTTCCAGATTGCTACATGACCGGAATACCTGTATTTATTTTACCGATAAATGGTGAGAATCCAAGTTCTGTTCAGACGAAGGGTTACAGCCCCGGTCCTTGTTTGGTTTACGGGTTGTAACCTGGCTATCTGAATAGTCCCATGGTTGTCTCATCGTATATCACCCTGTTATGCTTTTCTTAAACTTCTGTCTCAATTATTATTTGATTATTATTTTATGCTAATTGCTGGTTTTAGTTCCTAAGTGAAGTTTTCTTTGTGGCACTTGCTCTTTCTGGGGTCTGACCCAGCTAGTTTTGTATGGCCAGATTTCGGAGCAGCTCCCGAGGATCTACCGACTTTCCAGCCAGATGGTGGCCACTAGACGGAACCTTGGCAACGAGTGGGTTTATTTTTGATCTTCCACTTTATTGTAAACATATTCTTTTGAGGCGTTTAGCCGACGAGCACCTGTTTAGCTCGATTGCACTTACTTACTGTCTGCCTGCGGGCTGTAACATGATTGACGGATCCTAGGGTTGATCATGTATGACTAAACTCTTGCTAGTCCTGTCATTTTGTAATGACTAGCTTCATGATCAGCTGAATATGTAATGTTTGGGACGCCTTACTATTGTATATTTAATGATCATACATCTTGTAACTCTTACTTACTTGCTTGTGATTGAGACACTAGGCTTGTTCATGACCTTAAGAGACTGATGGATTGTAGTTAAACCCTCATATATCTAGACAGACGTGACCGTATAGTGACGTGGATTTCATTTCATTATACGTAGCTGGCTATGTCTGCCCCCGCTTTCCAGTATTCTGGTTCTGGGGCGTGACATTCTTGGAATATATCAAGATGTCGTCAATAAACACCACCACAAACTGTTCCAGATACTGGTGGAACACCTTGTTCATAAGGTTCATAAACACTACTGGTGCATTGGTTAGCCCAAACGGCATAACCAAAAACTCAAACTGCCCGTACCGCGTCCTGAAAGCTGTCTTGGGAATATCCTCCCCCTTCACCTTCACCAGGTGATATTCCGACCTTAGATCAATCTTGGAAAATACCCGAGCTCCGCTCAACTGGTCAAAAAGATCGTCGATCCGCGGCAGTGGGTATTTGTTCTTGATCGTGAGGTTGTTGAGTGCCCTATAGTCAATACACATCCGTACTGACCCATCCTTCTTTGGCACAAACAACACTGGTGCACCCCATGGCGATGAACTCGAGCGGATGAAGCCCTTGTCCTGTAGCTTATCAACCTGCTTCTTCAGCTCCACCAGCTCGCTGTTGTTCACCCGATAGACATGTTGAGAGATGGGCTCCGCTCCTGGAACCAAGTCTATCGAGAACTCCATGTCTCTATCTGGTTGCAATCCCGGCAACTCCTCTGGGAAAACATCCATATACTCTGCTATCAAGGGGTGTGGAATCGCCTGCTCCTCGACCGAGACTCCACAGAAGTCTCCGCTGCTCTGCTCTGTCTGACGTCTGGAGTACTCGAACTCTGGCTCCCCCGGCACTCTGAAGAGAACTCTACCTCCTCTGCAATCAATGCTGGCGTGGTGCCTGCTCAACCAATCCATGCCTAGTACTATATCATAGTTCGGGAATGGCATTACGAGCAGGCTCACCTCCAACTCACGGCCTCCCAAAACTACTCTCCGACCCATACAAACATCACTCACGAGGATAAGGCCACCCCCGGTCGTGATCTTGTAAGTCCTAAGCAACGATTCAGCTACGATACCGTGTCTAATCGCAAAAGATACTGATATGAAGCTATACGAAGCACCGGAATCGAATAATGCAAAAGTTGGACTGGAGTCGAGAAGGATCGAACCTGCGATCAGCTCTCCGATGGCCTCCGTATCCTCTGCTGCCATAGCGAATCCTCGCCCCTGCTGGCCTCCCCTGGCCTGCTGCTGGTGCTGGACGAACCTCTGCTGCTACGTCTGCAGGGCTGGTCCCCTCTGCTGGCCTGCTGGAGCCCTGGCTCCTCCCCCCGGGCCTGCTCGTGCTATGCGGCACTCCTTTATCTGGTGGTCTGCTGAACCACACACCATACACTGGCCCAGCCTTTTCCGGCACTCATTGAAGACGTGCCCAGGCTTCTTGCAGTAGGCACAAGTAACACCCTGTCTCTGACCCTGCTGGTGCTGTCTCGGCTGCTGCTGCTGATGAACTGGCCTCTGCTGGATCGGCTGCGACTAAAACTGCCTCAGCTGCTGGTGCTGAAAGTGGGGCCTCTTGGCCTGGCCTCCGCTGCTGCTGCCCCCAACTGGGTCTCGCCCCCTCTTGAGCCTAAGCTCAAGATCATCCTCTGCCAACAAGGCTCCTGTCAAGATCTCCTCGAATGGGGCATCCCGGTTGCCCTTGGTCAAGGACTTGACCTCCTTGACTAGACCCTTCCGGAACCTCTGGGCCTTCGTCGTCTCGCTCAAGCCCTCTACGAACCTGCCGAGGAGGCCGAACTCCCCTGCGTACTCCTCCACCGAAAGACTCCCCTGGACTAGGCTCTCGAACTGCGACTTCAAGGCTCTGAGTGCTGAATCTGGAAAAAACTTCTTCTTGAAGAAGCCCTTGAACTGCTCCCAAGTCTGCCCAGCTACCCCCACCCTGGGGTCTGACTGATACCAGGTACGAGCAAGATCTCGCATCCGGCTAGCTGCGGCCTCAATCTGGAGATCTGCTGATATCCGGGCCAGGCAGAAGATCTCTTCTATATGCTCGATCCACTCATCGGCATATAGGATCCCCTCTGTCCCCAGAAAGTCTCTGGGGCTCATCTTCTGAAACTGCTCTATCCCCGGTGTCCTCGGCTGATGGACCACTGGTCGAGCTGCAACCGTCGTAAGGGCCAACTCTATGCCCCTGTCCTGTCGAGCCTGCTGCCGGTCCATGAACTGTTGGAAGTACGCAAACATCTGCGCTTCATCCACGTGTCCTGTAGGCGGCGGCTGCTAGAAAGGATCCTCTGGGATGACTGGGTCCTGCCTCCGAGCCGGTGGAAGCATACCCCCTGCTGCTGCTGCCGAGGTCTCAATACGAGCAGAGGTGGCAGGAGCTGCAGTCCCCTGGCCCCGCTGTACTGGCTGAGAGGTAGCAGTCCCCTCCATAGCATCCCCATGAATGGTACGCTGCGATCGAGTCTCTACCATCCTGAAGATAGACAAACAAGAGTATCAATTTATGAGAAAGAAGAGAAATAACAAAGGCGGACAATTAAAATTCAAAGGATCAGCTGACAATAAGGATTTAGATGGCAATAAAAGAATTTTTTCCTAAAGTGATTGAGTACCTTAAAAATTTATATCCTATATCCTACTGCAGGCTGCAGTGATACTCTAATTCGAATAACACTACACTTCTAGTCTAGACCTGCATGGGCCACCACTAAAAACGTGTCACGATCCGCACCCTAGAGTAAGGGCACGAGACGTAGGTACGTCCAGCCTACGCCGCAGTGTCGGCGGTAGAATGCTGTCCTAGGTCACAACATCTAGCAGTAATATACTAAACAGTTTATACTCCCTGAATGGGGGTGACATAGCAGTAAATGAACTCAATCACAACTAAGGAAGAGATAGCACGATATGAAATAGAACTCAAGGAAATATAGATGATAAAGTAATCTAAGATAACATCACAGCAATATCCAGAGTACAAACTCAGCTACAGGACATGAAAAAATATATAAAACTCCAAATCTCTGAACAGAAGTAAAGTCTAGCTAAACAGTCTCATGAAAACACAAAATAAGATAAGCCTAACTAAACTAGTCTAGGCAGTGGGGGTGATGTCCTCAGCTAGAGCTGGGTCCTCCTGAGAGTCCAGCTCGCAAGTGTCGTCTAGGGCTGCCCCGTAGAAGGTAACCACACAGGCCTCCTCCTCGTCCTCTGTAATATTTTCAATAGGTCCAGTCAAGACAGGAGCGAGCACAGTACATCTCAACAGTTCATAGCAGGTTAGAAAATATAATCATGTAGTAAAGTAAGATACAAGTACTGAAAGAAGTGCAGTATGTAAACAGGGAGAGAGCTGTAATAGAAATATCAACTATAAATAGAGACTAACAGTGGCTAGTGAGTCATAGTACAGTATAGACATGTAAATGGCATAGAAGATTCTGATAAGACACTATGAAAAGATTCTGATAAGATACTACTTGGGTATTATTCACATGTCTACTTCTACTCTCCCGTACCCCCAATCAATACACAAGGATCCAACCAGGTTATGTTATGATTCCATGCAAAGCCCCCGAAGGGTGATACATGGATGTCCCATAAATGGGGATTCTAGAAGATTCTAGGATACCCAGTAAATAGAATAAGAGATTCTAGGTGACTCTGTGATCATAAGAGTATATGTCACAAGTGATCAAAGAACCAATGAAGCATAGTGATACGCCATGTAAGTGAAACACACAGAACATGTAGTACCCGATGCTCCCTAAGGATAACATCTTAAGAAGGGATCCATATAGTACCAATCCGTGTGACCAACGTGACAGTAACAAGTAAAGTAATTTAATGCATAAAATAATTCTAAGCAGGATATGAAATGATTAGAGAATGTACTCGCCTGGTATCTGAGTGTCCAATATGAAAGTACTATCCGAAGAGTGGTGTCTGGCTCCTAATCAGAACAGCACAAGTCACAATAAGTCCAGATTGGTAAAATGAAACACTGCAATGCATTCTACATACATCTAGGTCAATCTAGGCCAAAGTCAACTCTTGGTCAACTCTGGTCAACCCTAGAAGTCAACTAGGTCAACTAGGTCAAACTAGGTCTAACCAAGTCTAAACTAGGCTATCAAGTCTAAACTAGTCTATACTAGGTCACACAAGCCATTCTAGGTTCTAACAAGACTTATCTAGGCTTACTAGGCAATATCATGCCCTAACAACCAAATCATAACATTACACACATAACAATATATCTATATTTAATACACACATAGATATAACTATATAATGTAATATAGGAATATACATCTAGGCAATCTATGAGATATCTCACATACATATAGGATACATATATACATATACATGTATAAAGAGAGGGGGCACTCATGCACTCAAGTGTGTGTGTGTCACATGAATGTAAATGTGTGTGTGTGTGGGTATGAGACAAATATGAGGGTGTGTGCAATCCTGAGACAGTGTGACAGTACAAGAATGTATGTGTAAGAGAGAGTAAAAGTGTGTGTGTGTAAACTGTGAGTGGGTGAGGGGAACTGAACTGTGTGTGAGTAATGGGTTTACAAATGTGTGTGTGTGGATATGGAAAATCAGAATTAATGAAGGGTGTGTGTGTATAGGAAAATCTGTGTGTTCCAGTGTGTGTGGTGTAGCAGGAAATTAAGAACTAAGTGGCTGAAACTAATAGACAGTGCAGGAAATTAATGAAAGGCTGAGACATGGATGAGGGCATGTGAGTTAAGGTTTCATAGGAATGTCAAACAGGGCAAAAGTTCTCAGATGTTTAGCAGGGATATATTAAATGCTATTCTCAGAATTTTGATGGTGAACTTGTGTGTAGGATGAATGTGTTGACAGGAACTTAAATGGTGTAAAGAGGAATCAACAAGTTCAGGTCTAGGAACATGGAGGGAAATCTCATCTCAGGTTCATAAACATCCTAGATATCAACTAACTGAAACCAAACAACATCACTAGTTTTAGGGAACACTGCTCAGTATAAATAAAAAGGAAAAGAGATAAATCAGTCCAAAACATTTGAATCCACACAATTGTTCAAATCCTACAAACTAATAGAATTGAAAAAGTAATCTAAGTAGGAACTATCAAACCTGTAGGGGGGGTAATTAGTTAGTAGAACACATTAAAACTGGAATTTAAGTTAGAAATCTCAGGAGAAACAGTGTATCCTATCGTATCAGAAATCATACTAAAATTCCAAAATTCGAATCCAGTTTCCTTCAAAGAAATAATTCTAAAATGAAACTCTAATCTAAAATAGTTTATACAATATACTTAGGATCTAAATAGCAAATAAAATCATGATTTAAACTAATTAAAATGGAAAATTAAACATAGGAATATAAAACTGGACAATGGGGAAAAACAGTGTCGTGCACGTGTTCATTGAGCTCGTGCACGTGACACGACACGACACAAACCCTAAGGTCGTGTCCCAGTGTCGACAAGGTCTAGGTCTAGGGCTAAGACACCCTGACACGTGTCAACGATACGTGTGTGTACGATACGACACGCGTATCAGTGCTCGAAAGTGACTGAACCCAGTTCAGTGTAAATTCGATGCACGCGTTCGTGCATGTCCGACACGACACGTGAGGGTCTGAAACTCGACACATGTTGTGTCAGTCACGAGTATGACCCGTGTGTCAAGTGTCGCGTATCGACGTGACGTGTCCTGAGAGTTGTGGCCCCCGAACAGCAGGGGATAAATCCTGTGCGCGCGCGTGGGTGTGCACCCGCGTGTCCGCGTGTCCGCGTGTCCACCGAGACCCGACACGACACGAAAACAAAACACAGACACTGGAAAACCATAGGCAAGATCAAAACCCTAATTCCTATTCAAAAAGTTTGCACAAAAGAATCGAAATGCCCTTTGAGGCATTTCGACAAACACCAATGAACAATGTCTGATACGTGTCCGATACGGATACGTACAGTGTTCAAAACTTAAGGTTTCCTATTCCTACAGCTGGGTTAGGCCTAGGGGTCCCTAGATGTGAAATAAAATCAGGGATTCATGGTATATTAAAGAAATTACCTATGGTTGCAAAATCCTCAAAAAAAACCCCAATAGAGAATAGTTCTCCAAGCTTCAAAACTCCCTCAAATTGTCCCAAACCTGTGATGTGACTCCACAAACAATAGAGGAATATTATTTAGAGTGCTATGGAGGAAATCCCAATGAAAATAGACCTATATTGAATGATCTATGGAGAAATGAAGTGTAGGCTCACCTTGTCTTGAGGAAAGAATGATAAACTATTGGAAGGAGGCTCAAATCCCCAAAATGATATTATATAGGGAATGGGGACAAGCCTTGGCCGGCCACTAGGTTTAGGTTAGGGTTTCCAGGTTGTATCCTAGGGCTAGGAATGAATCAAGGGTATTGTGTGGTCTAGAACAAAGGGCTATTTCATAATCTTAAACAAACTCACTTAACTTAACTAAACTTGACATAAACCATAATCCAACCCATCTAATTCTCAAAGTGGCTAACTAAAATTAGTTTTGACTAATCTAGGTTAGGTCCAATCTAGGTTAGGCTAACCAAGACCACATGGCAAACAATTAACTAGGATTTAATCACACCATTTAAATAATCATTAAAAATTCCTAAATAAAATATATGAAATTCAAATAAATTCTAATAAATTCAAATAACCCCAAAAATGTCAAAAATACCCTCATACTAGAAATGTGGTAGTGACACATACCGTATAGATGATCTAAAAACTTGGAAATTGAATATTTTACGAAGAGAGCATAGGAAAGAGAGCATAAATGATGGACCATTGAGGTGGCAATATTGGAATATGACTCAGAATAGTTGGTCCGATTGAATAGACACAAATTGAGCACGATATGAGGATACAAGACGGATTAAGGATATGATGCTATGTCTATCCTAATGAAAATTGAATATTTGGATGTCC
The DNA here is from genome assembly GCA_029216955.1 of Iris pallida. Taxonomy (NCBI): domain Eukaryota; kingdom Viridiplantae; phylum Streptophyta; class Magnoliopsida; order Asparagales; family Iridaceae; genus Iris; species Iris pallida. Next base: position 23,560,397 of record JANAVB010005796.1, read on the forward strand.
GATTGATAAAGTTTTTATATGATGGCTTCGAGATTGACCCATAAGAATTGTTGGATAGATTTTGTCAGTTACGGGTATGTCTAGAATGAGACTTTGTTGGGCATAGCCTGAGGATGAGTACGGGTAGATAGACTTTACCCTAGAATGTCGATTGGTTGCCTAGAATGTCGATTGGTTGCCTAGAGTGTCGGTTGGTTGCCTAAGTTTTGGATTGGTTGGCTTTATTATTTTAGTTGTTCGAGTTTGGGAATAAGTTCATAAGATTGGGGTGGTGTCCCATGTCCCTTAAGTTGGTCGGATCATAGATTATCCCAGATATAAGATAGAGTCCCTATGATAATAATTGATTGCCTCTAAGATAAGAGATAAGTATGTCCCTATAGCTATCCACCTTAGATGAGTTAGCTAGTTGTCTGGTTTAGCTTAGAATAGCTGACCATATATACTTGTCCGATGGCAAAGTTGACTATTGGAAACCGTTAGGATGTCCCTATTGATGTTGTGTGGGTATAGCCGGAATAAGTAAGATGTATCGGGAAGTAAACTTCGGAATGGAATAAAGATTGGAAGATTCGATGTTACAATGTTGAATGGGATGATGGATAATGTTGGCTTCAGAAACATAGTTACCTTTATTTTGGAATGTCAGAAATTGTTAGAACTGGTTGGATTGAATTGATTGATTGGTTGAATCATATTGAGCTATGCCAAATTGATGGTAGTGCCTTGAGACAGTCGAAATAAATTCATTGATGTATAATTAGATCAAAATTGAGAATAAGTGTACGACGGAATAAAATATTGAAATAACCCTCAGAATTAATGTTGCTGGAATATAATAGTTGCACATATGAAAGGATAATATGTTGGCTTGATCAATGCGAGAAAATGTTTGAGTACATCGAGAAATCTTACTAGAATCGAATGATGGTACAAGTTGGAAGATGAATCGTAATTGAAAAATTTACGAGCTGCAAATGAAGTGTATGGATGCGAACGAAAATTTGTACATGAGTTGATTGATGTGATTCGTGGGATAGAAATAAAATGTGGCTATTGGCTTTATCAACTTTGGTGGTATGAATGACACTGGACTTGAAAGGGAACTCTGGATTCGTTGAAAAGCTAAATATAACTAGTCGAAATACTTTGGGAAACTTTGGTCGGTTGTGGCTATTCGAGTTAGAATTTGGTAAAATTAATTGGCTTATAAGTTGGTTGGAGAATTGAATAAGTGAATTGTGGCTATTCGAGATGCTCTAAGGAATTGATGATATTCGAAAATGAAGTGATACTCATAGCTCGTTCATTTTCTCTATCAATGAACTTGGTTGGAATGCATGTATTTCTGGGACGCCTAAAATATGTGTATGATTCCAACTAAGTGGTATGCTGAATTTAAATGAAGCTACGGGAGAGGGATTATCATGTGCCAAGTAATTGCACGAGTGTTGGAGGAAAGTGTCACTACCACTTTTTAGCTTTGAGGGTATTTTGGTCATTTGTGAATTATTTGATTTTATTTAAATTTTTATTATTTAATTAATTGCTAATTGTCATGTTAGCTCTTAACCTAGTTTTGACCTACTCTAAGTGTTAGTCATTAACATAGAGGCTAAGTTAGAAGATCTTAACTTTATGGCTAAGTTAGAAATATCTAGATAATTAGTTAAGTTAGATATTTTTAGCTTGACGGTTGAATATACACATGGGCCTTTACTAAAGGACATAGAAAATTACCAAGAGGGAAGCCCATAGCTACCTAATGAAACAAAACCTAACCCTAATCCCTACATGGCCGGCCAAGAGAGGAACACGCCCCCTATATAATATCTCTTCATTAATTCTTGTCCCCTTTCATTTCACATTAAGCCTAGTTTAGTGTTCTTCCACAAATCTTCACCATTCATCCAAATTGCCCCCAACTTGAACCTAATCCTTTGCATTGGGATCTCTTACTGTTGAAGAAGGACTTGGAGGTTAGCTAGCTAAGGTGTGGAGCTCACTTAGCTATAGCACTTGGAGGAGGACACCTTCCTTTAAAGTCATTCTTGAGATTTGTTTTAATAGGTAAATGCCCTTAATTTTTGATCTCTTTCCATAGATGCATCCATCTAGGTGTCCCCTAGCTGTAGGTGAAGTTTGGTAGGAAATGGAATTGGTTTGGTGTCCGTATCGGATACGTATCAGTGGCTATGCTTATGTGTTTGTCGAAATGCCTCAATAAAGTTTTTATTGCTATTTTCAAAAGCTAATTTTACAAAATTGTAGATATATATGTATATATTATTTTTCATGAGGACTGAGCATACTTTCGTGTTGTGTCCGTGTCCAAAATTGACATGGACACGCAGTACGAGCAGTGTGTTCGGTGACTTGCTGTTCGTGTGTCCTAGCCGACACAAAACGGTACCCCGACACCTAAAATTTGGAGTGTGGGTACGGGCAAACACTGACAGCATGCACACAAAGTTTAAGGCAATCTCGTCGAGTGGATCGAGAGAAATCTCGATCATACTGATATCTCACTGCACTGGCACTGTCGATTTTCTTCGACTGATACGTGAGTCGTGTCACACACAGACACGACGATGATTAGTGTCCGGGTGCTAGACTCCTAGCCCTAGATCCCCTCTACACGTGTACATGAGCACAAGGACACATGGATACTATATCGTGTCCAAATCGTATCGACATGGCTGCACGAGACTACCTGAACACAGGGTCTGATACACCCTATTTTGTATGTTTTGGATACCTCGTGTCCACTTGTTTGGACACGTTTAGACCCCTTGGACACGAATACATGTATGAAAATCATTGTCACATATTATTTGATGTTAATTTTGGTTTTTACTTATGTTTTGGGTTGTTTGTATTCAAGTTGCATAATCCTGATACTGAGCAGTGTTCGAATGGAAATTTTAATGTTTTAAATTGATATTAAATGTTAATTATTATGTTTCAGCATGTATACATGTCTGGGTTGATGTTTACATAGCTGGGTTCATACTGATTCATGATTTGGGTTGTAGTTTTGGGTTTTCGTATAGGAATGATACTCGAACAGGTTAAAACCAGAGTTTTAGGTTGATTCTGTCATGTGTTGCATTCCTGAGATTTTTAGCTATATTAACATATTTGACTGAACCTATTTAGCCCTACTGTACACAAACCTGAGATTGGGATCCCATCCTTAAACCTGAGAATGTTGAATCAAATGCCATGTTAATATTACACCCTCACTATATACTGTTACACTCTGTCACGACCCGCTACCCAAATTGTTGGGCCGGGCCGAGTCATGTCCAGCCTACGCTTGAGATAAAGCGCAGTAAGCTGTTCTAGAGATAACAAGATAAGACTAAATGTGCTAACAGTTCTATAAGTAAATAAGAGTAATAAATGCTCCAAACACAAAAGTCGTCTCATATAGTAATATGTCCAAGTATAAGTCTGAAATGTAAAACTGGATACATGTCCAGTTACAAAATACGTAGTCTAATACATAACTACACTAAATATCCCAAGCAACTATACAAACTAGATGAGTTTCCCCGCAGGTACATCCTCGTAAGGTAAAGCCTGGTCCTAGGCAGTATCTCCATAATAGTGGTCACAGAGCAACTCCTCCCCAGTAAAAATACCTACAACGTTATCCTGTCAGGACGGGAGCAAGTACTGAATCTAACAAACATATAATATTGATCATGTGATTAAAAGAAATGACATATCATGTTTATCCAGTTTTTGTTACATGGCAATAATTTATTGTTTTAAAGCTTGCAAACTGCAGTAGGTGAGTGATCGGTCAATAGGTAATCAGGATGTACTGTAGTACATGTCAATTTTCTGAAGCGTACATACGTACCCTTAACGGCATTTGCGTATATCCATACACAAACACGGGATCAGACATACGGCAAGGTTACATATAGAATGTAGCGGTGCTCGGTAAATACATACGGAGAAGGGGGTCATGATCACGTACACTACTAACAGTTTTTCCCTTAAACCCATTGTTTAAACATGTGAGAGATATAAAAACTGTCCTAAACATGGCAGAGACTAGAAGTAATACAACATGTAAGGTTTTAACTTGCTACCCCAAGGATCAGCATTTAACATGGTTGGAAATTCACAGTTTATTGTTATAGCAGTATATAAAGTTCGTAGAAAGTACTTGCCATTAGCAAAGCAAAGCTGCGATAAAATGCTATAGATGCTTGGTAACTCGTCACTGTAGAAATAAATACATAAACTTAGTTTTTACACTAAGCTAAAATACTAAGACACTAATTGGTGCAAAACGACTCGTGACTGGGCACCTAGCCAAAATGATGACTTTAGTATAGGAGACCAATGTGGGGTGACACAATACTATAACTAACTTACTAGGGTCTTTACACTAGTGTGGGGTGAGGTTCAATACGGCTATAACTCAAAATAACACAAAAAGTTGCAAGTCGTAATTATTCAATAAATAAATCAACTGTACATTGTGTTCCAACAATTTTTGAGATAGACAAAAAGCTAAATTTTACATAAAATAAAGTATCAAAATGATCCTTGTTAATTATAGAAATTTATTATAATATTTCTGGAATTTATTAACCAGTACATGTATTTTATAAAATCAGTTTTCCTAAGTACACAGAAAATGAGTTCTGGTTTCATATGCCAAAACACTGGCAAAACTGTAAATTAATTATTGTAAAAATTATGATAAATTAGCTAAATTAACATAGTATCTAAATACTATTTTATCAAAATTTTAACAATAATTAAAGTATTTTTAGAAATTCAAAAACAGCATGGTACACAATATGAAATTAAATAATTAATTATCTGCGTATTTTGTCCATGTACATATTTGAACCAGAGTTCAAATACAGGACCCAAGGCCATGAATCAAGTCCAATATGACTTGTACAGGTCTTGAATATGTGAAAACACATTTGGGCCCAAAAACCCATGCTAGGCTTGGACACCAAATGGTTGCAGTAATTAAAATACACAAAAATACAAAGATGTAAAAATACATAATAAATATTAAAATTTTAACAAGGTAAAATTATACATAGTAGTCATATAAATATGACAAGTATATTCACATATATTAAAGTATAATATATGTAAAATATTACGTAAAGTATAGAGGCTAAATAGTTATGTATACATATATATACATATATAACATATATATATAAAATATATATATATATATATATATATATATATATATATATATATATATATATACATATATATATATATATATATATATATATATATATATATATATATATATATATATATATATATATATATATATATAAGGAAATATATATATATATATATAAGAAATAAATATATAATATATATAAATAACAGTAAATATATATAATAATAGTAAATATAATATATATATATATATATAATAGTATACATATATATGCACAAAATACATATACATACATATATATATATATATATATATATATATATATATATATATATATATATATATATATATATATAAAAAAAAAAAAAAAAAAAAAAAAAAAAAATATATATATATATATATATATATATATATTTTATATATATATATATAAATATATATATATATATATATATATATAATACACACTCATACATTAAAATGCTAAATATAGAATGTAGATTTATATATATAAATAATGTACATATACGTATATAACAGTATATATATATATATATAATAAAATATATATACAGAAATACGTATATACATATATATATATAAATATAAAAACATAAAAACAAAAACAAAAACAAAAAGAAAAAGAAAAAGAAAAAGGAAAACAAATAACAGCACCGGGGGGGGTTCGAACTCGGCCGACAGGGTCGGGTTCTCGGGCTCAGTCGGGCTGGCCAGGGGGTCAGCCCGCACTTTGTGTTAGGGTCAGGATTCGAATTACATTTATTTAGGTTTTAAGTTAATTTATTAAAAACCCGAAAAATTAAAACCTGTGTCCTGACAGTTGGGGACACAGGAGTTGCGTGTCTTAGGCTGGCACGACACGCGCGAGTCTAATCTCGCATGTCCGAGCACTGGACTAGGATCCTCGTATCCGGGCGAACCATATACGTGTGTACGAGACACGTACGACACGGTATTCGCACTGCTACTTACGTGTCCGACGAGCTGGGGGGGTTTCGAGGGTGCTGGACGGCAGAGGAGTTGACGTGGTCGCGACGGAGTGGTGGCGCTAGACTCGCCTTGTCACAGCGAACTCATCAACGGTGGTGGTTGGTGGTGAAGGTCGCTGTGGAGGCTGCGTCGAGTGTCGCCGGAGTTACGGTTAGGTCTAGGTTTGTCGGAGAAGAAAGGGGGGTCAGGGCGGTCGTTGGCTTGTGCTAGGGTTAGGGTTTAGGACGGGGGGGTCGTTTTATAGGGGCTAAGGTCGGTTAGGGCGTCGAGCTGGCCGGAGAAGGAGGAAAAGATTGGGGTCGGTCGTCGGTGTGGCGGTCGTCAGGGGTGGGTAGAATTAGGATTTACATTAGGGTCCTTAGGAATTAGGATTTTGCAAAACAACCCCAAATCGAGTAGTGTGTAAATAAGTATTTGCAAACCCGAATTAAAATAATTCATTTAATTACAAACTGACTTCTAAACAATTTTAAATATTACAAACAGCTATTAAAACATTTTAATAAGTTACAAAATGGTATTTTAGCTATTAAAACTCATTTAAAAATCATTTAAAAATTGTAGAAAAATTTCTAAAATCATATTAAAATATTTTAAGGCTAAATATGACATTAACAACTAATTAACACTAATTAAACAAAAATTGAAAAGCAGGGGTTGACAAGTCTTCTCTCGAAAAATTTCGTCCTCGAAATTCACAAGGATTGAAGACCCTATATTTATTCTAACATAGCAAGCAATGCAAATAAATGACTAAGGCTATGATTGAAACTAACCTCTAAGGTATCAAGCGGGAACGGGTGGTTCCCTCGCAGCGGTTGGGTCAAACAAGTAAGGGTATCTCTCCCTCATGTCCGACTCCCTCGCCCAAGTAGATTCACCTGGGGAGTGACGGCTCCAAGATACTCGTACTAAGGGTATAACCTTGTTCCTCAGCATCTTCTCCCTCCTGTCTAATATCTTCACTGGCTGCTCAATAACTATAAGGCTCGGTCCGATCTCCAACTCTGAATGATCTAGCACATGACTGGGGTCCCGAACATATCTCCTCAGCTGAGATACGTGAAAGACATCGTGAACTCCTGCTAGGTTGGGTGGAAGTGCAACCCTGTAAGCTACCTCTCCAATCCTGCCAAGTATCTCAAATGGGCCAATGTATCTGGGGCTCAGCTTCCCTCCTCGTCCGAACCGGATCGTCCCTCTAGTAGGTGATATCTTCACTAGCACCATATCACCGTCTGCGAACTCCATCGATCTGCGACTAGCATCAACCCAATATTTTTGCCTGTCCTGAGCTACTCTGAGCCTGTCTCTGATCATCCCGACCTTCTCTGCTGCATATGTGATCATCTCTGGCCCAAGCATAACTTTGTCCCCGATATTATCCCAAAAGAGCGGTGTACGGCATCGTCGTCCATATAGTGCCTCGAAAGGAGACATACCGATACTGGCTTGGTAGCTGTTGTTGTATGAAAACTCTATCAAGTGTAGATGGCTCTCCCATGATCCTCCAAAGTCCAGTACGAAGGTCCTCAACATATCCTCCAGTGTCTGTATCGTCCTCTCAGACTGCCCATCTGTCTTCGGGTGGTATGCCGTACTGAACTTGAGCCGACTGCCCAACTCCTCCTACAAGATCCTCCAGTAGTGGGACATGAATTTGCTGTCTCTGACCGACACGATGCTCACTGGCACTCCGTGTAGACAAACTATCTGCTTCACGTATAGCTCTGCCAACTTCTCGGTGGAAAGCCCCACCTTGAAGGGTATGAAGTGCGCACACTTCGTCAGCCTGTCCATGATGACCCAAATGGCATCCTTCCCTCCTTGGGAACGAGGAAGCCCTGAGACGAAGTCCATCGTAATGTGTTCCCATTTCCACTCGGCAATGGGTAACGGCTGCAAGAGACCAGCTGGCCTCTGGCGTTCCGCCTTGACCTGCTGGTAAACTAGGCATCTCGAGATAAAACGTGATACATCTCTCTTCATCCCGTGCCACCAAAGATGTTCCCACAAGTCATGGTACATCTTGTTAGCACCAGGGTGAATAGAATATCTCGATCGGTGCCCCTCTTGTAAAACTGCCTCTACCAGCTCTCCCTTCGGCACGCACAATCGGCTGCCATACCTCAAGGATCCATCCTCTGCTACAGTGTAGTCATCCAGCAATCCAGCTAAAGCCTGGGCTTGAAGTCTGCGAAGGCTCTCATCTGTAGACTGTGCCTTCCTGATCTGCTCCATCAAACCTGACTGTATATCAAGCGCCATCATCTGTATCACTGATCCTGGCCGAACTATCTTGATCGCAAGCTTCTCCAGATCTTTCCGTAAATGTCGATCTATCATCAGATACCATGCCATCGGATTCCTGCTCAGCGCATCTGCCACCACATTTGCCTTCCCGGGGTGATATTGTAAATCGATGTCGAAGTCTTTCATCAACTCCAACCATCGTCTTTGCCTCATGTTCAGCTCTTTCTGCGTGAACACATACTTCAAGCTTTTGTGGTCAGTAAAGATTTCCACACGCTCTCCGTATAAGTAATGTTTCCATAACTTGAGTGCAAAGATCACCGCAGCTAACTCTAGGTCATGGGTAGGATAGTTCCGCTCATGAGTCCGTAATTGCCTAGATGCATAAGCAATCACTTTCCCATGCTGCTGTAGGACACATCCTAGCCCCTTTCCTGAAGCATCGCTATAAATGGTGAAACCTCCAGAACTTGAAGGTAAAGTCAGAACTCGAGCGGTCGTCAGCCTCCTCTTCAGCTCCTCGAACGCTGTCTGGCAGTCCTTTGACCAAATGTACTCTGCATCCTTCCGTGTCAGCTTCGTCATGGGTTCAGCTATCCTAGCAAAGTCCTGGACGAACTTTCTATAATGGCCTGCTAAACCCAAAAAGCTCCTGATCTCTGAAACTGACGTCGGAGCCTTCCATGTCTCAACTGCAGCAATCTTCCTGGGATCCACCGAGCTTCCCTCTCCAGTAACTACATGGCCGAGAAACTCCACTCGGTCTAAAAATAACTCGTACTTCGATAATTTGGCAAACAATCTCTTCTGCCTCAGAATCCCCAAAATTATCCTCAAGTGCTCTGCATGCTCCTCCGGCGTCTTCGAGTATATCAGGATGTCGTCGATGAATACTACGACAAACTTATCCAGATACTAGTGAAATGTCTTATTCATCAAATTGCTGGTGCATTTGTGAGACCAAATAGCATCACCAGAAACTCGTACTGCCCGTACTTCGTGTTGAACGCCATCTTCTGGATGTCTGCTGTCCTGACCTTCACCTGGTGGTACCCGGATCTCAAGTCTATCCTGGAAAACACTTTCGCCCCACTCAACTGGTCGAACAAATCATCTATCCTGAGCAGAGGATATTTGTTCTTAATGGTGATGGCATTCAGGGCCCGGTAGTCAATACACAACCGAACTGTACAATCCTTCTTAGGCACAAAGAGCACTGGCGCTCCCCATGGAGAAGCACTAGATTGAATGAAACCCTTTTTCAACATGTCATCAATCTGCTCTTTCATCTCTATGGCCTCCTTGGGGTTCACTCTATAGCAAGCCCGGGATACTGGTGATAAACCCGGTACTAAATCTATAGTGAACTCTACATCTATGTCAGGCGGAAGTCCTGGAAGATCCTCTGGGAATACATCCACAAACTCCCTAATGATAGGGTCTGGCGGTGCTACGTCCCCAACTGTCGCACAACAGTTCGGCTCTAGGCTGATCTCCGGTCCTGTCCTCCTGACTCGGAATGGTGTCGTGCCTGGGGGACTGAACAGAATACTACCCTCATGACAGTCTATAGCTGTATGGACATAGCTAAGCCAGTCCATCCCCAATATGATATCATAACCGGGGAGTGGCATCACAAAGAATCGTCCCTCAAACTCTCTCCCAGCTATAGTAATAGACGCTTTAATGGGCACTGGTCCTCCTTCCGCCATTACTCTACTAATCTCCGAAGTAGGTGTAGATACTAAGTGGTGTTCATGCATAAACTCTAATGACAGGAAGCTATGAGATGCACCAGAATCAAACAAGCATAGAGCTAGAAAAGTATGCAAATAAACATGACCTGTGATAACGTCAGCCAAGTAATCTGGCTCCGAAACCTGCTCCGGCTCTGGCTCAAGGGCTAGGCTATAAGTCTTCCCCTGAGGTCCCTTCTGCTGCTGCAGATGTTGCCCAAACCTCTGTTGCTGAGTCGGAAGCGGCCCTCTTGTCTTCTCTACCAGGCACTCTCGAAGCTGATGGGTGGGAGACCCATAAGCTAAGCACTGCCCCAACTTCTTCCTACAAATGGAAACGTAGTGGCCTGGCCTCTTGCAGTATACACACAGAGCTCCCTTCTGCTGCTGCCGGGGTCCAGGGGCTCTAACTGGCGGGGTCGAATGATGTGGTGTGGGGGGATGGTATGTCTGCTGGTGCGGCGTCGGTGCTCTCTGCTGGAAAGCCTGACGCTTGGACGGTCCCTCGAGGTGTACAGAAGCAGGCCTCTTGCTAGACAGAAGACGCTCCTCAATGCTCCGGGCCAACTCTAGGCTCTTGTAGTAGTCAGTCGTATCGTTCACCACTATAAGAATGCCAATGTCTGGAACTAGACCATGGCAAAACCTACGCGTCATCTCCTCTGGGTCTGCAACCAGACTAGGAGCGAAATGTCTCAGGCGACTAAACTCTGCCGTATATTCGTCGACAGAACGGTTCCCCTGCTGGATGTTCTGGAATCGTAGCCCCATGGCGACTCTAGCGGTGGTCGAGAAGAATTTCTTTCTGAACTGGGTCTTGAACTGATCCCAAGTGGCCCTCCCTCTCGTAAATAACGGCTCATTTTGGAACCAAACTCCTGCCAAGTCTATCAGCAGAAATCCCGCTGCCTCGACCTGGAGGTCACCTGGCATTCTAACTCCAAGGAGCTTCCTCTCTATCGAGTCTAGCCAGTCATCTGCTACTACTATGCCCTCAGTCCCTGAGAACTCCTTGGGGTTCAGACCCATGAAGTCCTTGATCGTCCCTGCTCTCTGCCGTGGCTCTACAGGTGGTGGGACCACGGTACGTTCCTCAGAATGCTCCATGCTCTGGCGGAGTAGGGTAGTCTGCTCCTGATGGGTTGTTAGGAACCCCTGGATCAGAGTGAGCAGTTGGTTCCCATCGAGTGTGACGGAAGCCTGGGTAGGTATAGTGATAGGGGTGGTGGAAGTATCGGGTCCTGCTGGGATTGTGATGTGGAAGGTGGTAGGGGCATCTGGGTTTGTGGATTTATGGAGTGGGGAAGTATGGTAGGTGGGGGTGGGGGTGTATCAGTCAACTGGTCAGCTGACTGGATGGGGAGTGTGCCATTCTCAGGTGTGACATACTGGG